>NMRA01000006.1:1699358-1901724 GCA_002633005.1 Phoronis australis | reverse complement strand
GTTGTCCTCCAGAGTGTTAACTTGAGCCTGATTACAATAACTTTTAAGCAAATAAATAAGTGAATGTCAAAAATAATGTGAACATTGAGTTGGTCTCTTATTTGTAGATTGTTGATTCTATCATGGCACTGTTTCGAGTGGATTTCTGTGGTAGGGGTGAACTTGCAGACAGACAACAAAAGCTTGCTCAGATGTTGTCACGGTTACAAAAAATATCTGAAGGTATTGAACCAATGCTAGGTTTAAGTGTTGTTATACTGCAAATACGCAACAGCTTTTACTTCTGCATCCTGATTACAGTGGACGATTTAGGATTACTAATTCTTCAGTTGTATGTTGGAACAGGGAATTTTCCATTTCTCATGTGCAGTATGCAAAGCCAAAGCTTTATGCTATCTCATCAGTTCTTGATAAAACTTATTGCCAAAATTGGTCTTTTTTATTATTCAAAGGCTTCATTGTTTTGATTGCCCATGACTTCCCAGAATCATGGTCTGATGACTGTGGCATAAAACTTTGAGAAGCACGTAAATTTATTTGACGTTACTTATCTTTACGAAAAAAATGAAAAGTAAAATTCTCTTGTCATAAGTTGGTTAGACTTTGTCATAAGTTCAATTTGGTTGAGAAAATCCTACATACAAGGACCCCAGGCGCGGATCCAAGATTTTCTAAAAGGGGAGATCGGATCAAGGATTTTTTAAAAAGGGGGTCCAAGTGAACAATTTGGAAATTCTAGATTTGATATCACTAAAATGAAGGGAAAATTATGGGATCTAGACTCAGTTGACCCTCCCATTGTGTCTTGGCTTGCCTTTCTTCAAGTTGTAGAATGTAGATAGCCAATCTATCAGATTTTTCAACAGAACTTAGGTTAACACGTTATCAATATCATTTTTTCTCTGTTCCAACTAACCATACCTCATGATAGCCACAATCTCTCTCTCTACACTCAGGATTACTGAGAAAGTTAAGACTTGCCTCTAAACTAATCTTTTGGTTGTAAATACTGGAGAGGATCAGGAAGAGCTCCAATTGACCACAAATAGGTTCCACAACTGAGCAGGGAGAAATTGAGGGACAAAATTGCCATCTCATTGCATTACCTCACCTAAAATCTATAGCCTTGCTCTTGGAAAACCAGTATGAGTCTCTAAAAACTTCGGACAGATTCTCATTGGGCGGTAACTAGTTAGTAACATGACGTCAAGGGCATAACGCTTAATCGTCGTGAGAGACCGTCCCGAGTTGGTATGTGGTGCAACTCGGGACGGTCTGGGGTCTACAGAAAGCCATAGTTCAACTGTGAGTCTACACCAATGTGATAAACGAGAGTAGTTCTACTTGCTGCGTCAGCTGCTGGTATGCTTATCTCTTTTATGACACACAATGTGCGACTGGGCAAAGCGTTTTCAAAATAATGTGGATAAATCAGTGGAGTGTGAAACCCCTGAGGTCCCTGTCAAGTCCTCACGGCAATTTTACGTTATGGAGTCACTGAAGACAAAAATCCACCATGCTTTTCATCTCGCACAATGTCAGACTAATATTCTGTGCACGCGATGAGCTGCTCTTACTATGAAATTGCATTATTGGCATGTGTGGCTGTTTCAGAGTACAACGTTGCAGTTTTCATAACCAACCAAATGACAGCAGACCCAGGTGCAACAATGAGGTAAGCAGAAATGTCTGTTCATACGTCCATATATTAGTCTTCTTCTCATTCAAGCCAGATGCACCAAATTCTTGAGTGACCATTTTTAGCTGGAAACCCCCGTGTTTTTGTTGGCATTCGCCTTATGTACCAAATAGGAGTGAGTCCTGCTCTTAGATTCCCTGTGGCACACTACATTTACTTTGTATTTGACTGCACTTGATAACGGCTCTATGGGTAGCCATAAGCAAAGAGATTAAGAACGATGCAGAGGTCGATTGACGGAGTACAGGAATCGATGAGAAATTCTCCATCAATCATTTCTTTTTCATTTCACGAACACATTTTTCATTCTAACTTTCAGTGAATTGTTTAAAAAATGATTAGCAATGTCTTCTCTCCCTTTGTAGCTTGAAGCACATTCCGTCTTACCAATTCACACACATGAATTTCCATTATATATTTGAAACCAAAAGCTGTGCCTAAAAGACGAGGAAAATGTGACTGCCCTTTTGGGTGCAACACCCTGCCTTATGTAGTCTTAGTAACTACACTGAAATACAATTTCATCAGTGCACTCTCTGCCACCCACACATTAAAATGGAAAATGATAAAATATTAAAAAGTCTAAATCAGTGGGCGAATGATTGAGAAGAGTTCACCAGGGCCAATCGCATCATTCGTTATTTCCAAGCAGAATGGGCCATGACATTCAGAGAATTGGATTTATGGAAATCACAAGCAAGTTAACGATCGGTACTTGAGGAAAACATTGACTGTGTTATGTACGTAAGGCTCATGTTAGATTTCACATCATGTCATTTCTTATCCTATTAAGTTACCATATAAATTTTTCACACATCACAATACATGGTGAGTAAATACCAACAGAAGAAATCGTGATGGCCAATGTAAACATCCTTGTGATAATCATTTCATCATACATGGCAGAGACGTGGAAAGCAAAAATGACCTCTGCACACCATTAGTATTAAACAGTAAGTGCTGAACGGAGGATCTCAGGGACCGCAGTTTAATCTTACTCCTGACTTCAGTGTGAAAAAAAGATGTTTATACGTTCATTGCATCATTTATAGTTTTCAAGCAGACCCCAAGAAGCCAATTGGTGGGCATATATTGGCTCACGCTGCCACGACACGTGTATCCTTAAGGAAAGGCAGAGGTGAACTGAGAGTGGCCAAAATCTACGACAGGTGAACGAAATAGACTTCTGTTAGCAATTTTGTTTTCTAAGATTTAAGTCTAGTTGTTAGAAGGTCCTTTCTGTTCCCATCTCAGTACTTCAATTTCCAACCAGTAAAGTTTTTCCTGAAACATGGTCTGTTGTGTAATGCGATTTGTTGTGCTAAGTTCCCAATAGAATTTTGAAACAAAAGTATTTTGTAATAATCTCAGTTAATTGACACACTGTTTTCTTCAGTACACATTTTTTTATCAAAGCTTAAGTAATTTTTACTATTAAAATTCTTTCCAGCCCCGACTTGCCAGAAAATGAAGCGACATACGCTATAACACAAGGCGGTATAGGAGATGCAAAGGAATAATGGAGCCATCTTAAACTTTGAAAATTAAGCATGTTGGACAAAACCTACAAATTGTTATTGTTGTTAAATTATTTGTTGCTCATTTCTCAGATCATTATTTAGTGTAGACATTTTAAATTATTAAATTACTGAAATAAATATCTTTTTAAAATACAATAACATCTTTTCTCTTCTCCATTTGAGTGGTACAACAGTGCAAGCAGAATAATGTTCTCAAAGAACTCGTCAGTAAAACAATGATTGCAGCAGCAAGAGATATTCACCTTCGAATAGCAGAACAATTGAGTCATATATTGTAATATATTATTTTGTAGAAAATCATTTACAAGTTATATGTACATCTTGGTAAAATATACCTCGTAAAACAAGTACACAGATATTCTGTGTCGTGTCATCATAAAAATCTACACCCAAAACTACACACTTTAAGTTAAGTAATACTTTCTAGTATACCTTTGACATTAAATAAATACCTGAATTGTTGTTGGTAACGGAGTATTTCCATTTTTAACAAAATTGATACATATTGTTTTGTATTGAAGCTTATTAAATTTGCAAAATAGCCAGTATTTTAATTCCATTTACTGGATATTTTAATAAAATTACATTAATTTTTGTCTATGAAACAAAAATCTTAAACCTTACTGTAATATTACAATGCTAATATAGCCTAAAACAATATTTCACATAAACGTATCTCACAAATCAAAACAAAGATTAAAACCCTGTTTTCTATAAGCAAAACAAAGACCAATGACTATAAAACTGATGCCTTCTGTGAATTTTCATGAATGAACTTTGATGTTTGGTGCAAAGAATCCTAATGGAAATCACGTTTCCTGAAGAACACCGTGAACGCGGAAACGGTAAATGCATGTGTAGTCAGAGTTTCCATGGTTACTGTGAATCTTCAGTTCCACAATTGGGAAAAGTCCAGCATTTATGTTCTGGAAGTTGACAAAGGATATACGATCAGCAGCGATAATAATGGCAAAATATTCTTTTCTTAAAAACAAATTGTTATCAAACAAAAGGAACAAGTTCTCATTCCATTTTACAAAGTTGTAATTAAGTATTTGAAATTAAATGAATATTGAACAAACCTTCACAGGAAAGAACTGCAGAGGACTTCCGTTTTTGTCATAAACATAATCTCCCAAATGAACACCACGGGTTTGTTTTTCATTTTGCAGACCCTGTCAAGAAAAAATCAGAAATGAAAGACAAAGAGACACATTCAAGATACAACCAAGCAATATTTATGGAATTAATGCAAAATGTCATTATAACCTATAAGTCCAATGCATTCATTACAATTTTACATAGTTAATATTAATAGTTCATACTTTTTGCCACCAAAGCTGCATTTCACAGACACGTTTTGAAAAGTCCAAGCTCTTGATTTTTCTCATTAACATGCAAATGTGTATTAATACTACAAGAGCAGGAACTGCAATCAATCAAAATCAGTAAATGTCAATAGCTACATTTACTCAGCACTGAATAGCACACAAATTGGTTAGATCACAACACTTTCCTTTTTTAAGGTTACGTATGACCTTATCAACTTGACTGTGAATTTAGCAAAATATGTAGAAAGCAAGATTTTAAATCGGTAAAAGTTATATTTTCTGAAAGTAGAAAGCCTGTAGAATTTGATTTTTGACTCAATACCAATCTTTCAACGTGCCATTTTTATAAAATCTTGCCAAAAAGGTACATCCAAAGTCAGACAACGGTATCAATAACATGACCAAACTGTTCGATATAAGTGTCCAAGATGAAATCTCAAACACACTGTTACTGTTTACTAAATTATCGTTCTGTTTTTGTTTGGTGCAACTTTGGATTTTTCTTTCATAAAAATCCTTTTTTTTGATAGGCTCTCGTACAAAAGCGGAATATTCTTAAAAAATCTTAACATCGTTTTGTAGAACAGAGCACAATGTACGGTATCTGAATTTTTCATACGACTCCAATCAGCCAATATTGATATGATGTTCTAAAGTTTGCTTAATTTGGCTATTTTTCAAGGGTCCTCCATAACTTTAAAGCAATCTTAGTTAATACACCTTGAACTCGTACCCAAACAGAAAAGTCCTTGGGCGCACTGTCAATATTGCCAGTTGGGGACAGCTGCTTGGGGATGTGCTCCATTGAAAATGACGTTGGGTGGACGGCTGCGGACAATTGAATGACTATGTAACCCTGAGTTCCCTTGAAAGCCCAACACTGGCCTGGTTGGACATCCGGCTGGAAATGGGGGAAAATAGCGTATCAACAATCTCATGAGTATTTTCAATAACTTATCAGAAAGTTTGTGATTTTTGTACATAGCCATCTAAATCCACAAACACACAGGATATTGCAATGGACATTACTACAGGCTATCGTTCATTTCAGATGAATACCCACTCTAACATTCTGCGGGTAATTTTTGGAAAGACTCCTGCAATGGCTGCTGCAAGACAATAACTAATCTCGCTGAACCATTCGTTTTATTAATGAAAAATGATACACTGGTTGCAAACATGTTTTAGAAGTTATTACTGTCAGTTGTATTCAGATTACTCAGTCCGCGCACTGAACTGTTATATCGTTCTGTTAACGGCTTCGTTTTGCATTGTTTTATACGCCCATTACCTGAATAACTGTCCTGGGGGACTGATGGACAAACCACAAAGGAAAGCCAAATAAAGTCAGCTGGGCAGTTTTACCATAAGTTTCAGAACATCGTGTACTGATGATGCTGCCACCTGTAGTAGAAAACTCAAATTTAGGCAACAGAATAATGAGTAGAGCAATTAATGTAAATTGGGACATTGTAAAACAAAACTTGACATATTTCAACATTCATTTGTACTAACAATGTATGTTACACTGTATTCAATTCACAAAGTGCAATCAGTAAACAGAAATGTTGGCACTAAAAACTGCAAAATGCCATACCTGCTGACTCCAATGCATAATCCACCATGCCAGTCTTGTCAGCACTATATACATTCAGAGATTCTTGGATGAGATTCCTTACATGCTACAAAATTGAGAAAAGCAAATGATGTGAATTAGGCTATCGGACAAATAGGCAAGGTCGAGGGTGAATCACATTTCTCTTCTTTTGAAATGTACGACAGGTGAACAAAATTGGGTCTCAAACTGACATAAGTTGGCTGCACACAAGTCGTATCTTCCCTGAACTCTGGCAAATATTTATTATGTGGCAGTTCTAGTTTGTACTCTCTACTCATCAAATAAGTAGTATTTCACCATGCTAGTATAAAATCTCACTGTTTCATTGTGCATTAGTTGCGTGAATGTTAATGCACATTGGAGCAAGATTTACGACTAACAGCAAAATAGGAACACGAAAGCAACTGACACCATGACTTGCTATTGCAACAAACCCTGACTGCTTGCACCCAGCAGTTAATACGAGAAATACGCCTCGCCATCCGTCGTCATGACGGGCAGCTCCACATCTTTTTATCAGACAACACTTAGCATGCACTGTAAATCAAATTCTGTTTCAAAATACATGATTCTTGTTTAATTCAAACCATCGTATCACTTACATCCTCACTAAGCCCAGTTCCATTGGGCGTATTGATGATAACCTGCGTGCTCTCCGCTCTTTCAGTCGCCCTAATTTCTCTGGCCAGCCTATCAGCGAGCTCACGGAACTTTTCTTCGAAAGCTTGCTTATTGACAAACTGTTGTTGTAGCCAGAAATTGAAATCGTCTGCTTTACCACCTACTCCACCCGATGCCTGTAATAGGATACCAATCGGCATAACAGCAATGAGACTGAAATTTCACAAAATATTATTTTATATAGGTGCAGATGAATTTTTAGTTAAAAAATTTCATATAACTAATCACTTTCATCTTTGAAACTAATGTAAAATCTCACGAAACTGAAGTGTTCTCGTTTGCCATGTTGAACATTTTGGATGCTTTTCAGGTCATCTGATACATCAAGGACTTGATTTTTAGTGCAAGCACCAAATACAGTAAATTTTTTCAATAAACAACCAATTAGAACATTTCAATAAAAGCATAAACACAAAACAAAGTATTAGTGCACCCAACTATGCAGATTTTGACTCGTCTTGAGTGATGCTTAGCATAAGTATCTCTGATGTAAATATAGAAGATAATCTCAGCACAAGCCCAGAGCACACCTCCGTCACTCAAACAGTATCACATTCTCAGCACAAGCCTAGAGCTAACCTCAGCCACTCACACAGTATCACATCTCAGCACAAGCTCCCAGCATACAGCCCAATTACACAGTTCCACATTCTCAGCACACAACCCCTACTTACAGAGTACCACTCATCGTGCATTAGCCTCTTCATGAGTCCCACAATGTACGACTCGTTCTTGCAACACGACTTTAAGTTGATCATCATATCTGACTGTATTGTCTGTATTTTCAGTAGTTCCCGCCTGAGAGCTGCCAACTCATTGTCCAGGTCAGACAGGCGCAGGGCTGTACCATTCCTTTGATTCAGTTGCTCTCTGCAATCAAAAACATCCTCTCTTCAGGATATGAGTACTTAGGCCACAACCTGTCGGAGTTTTCCTTCAACAAGCGCTTTACGAAATCTCATGAAATAAGCAAACTTGTTTGAGGTCCAACATGACACATGTTGGGACTAATGATGACAGGTACCACAGTATCCGCCCAGGTGTAAGTACATCAGATCACCCACTTATTCCTTTTCAACAAATATAAGCCCATCTGCTCTAGAGAGGGTATAAGTCCAACCTCCTATCTCATAATCCACTTGAAATCAGAATGTCTCCTCTCACCCGTACTCTGTCACTGGGAATAGCACACTGTTACTACTGTAAGTATGAGCCAGACAAAGAATGATTGTGTCATCACATAGCACCCTTGTATCACTCCACTTCAGGTAGTAGTAACCTGTGAGCTTATGCACGAATATCTAACATTAGGATATCCGAGTTCATGAACACCCCCTTTTCAGAGCTCCCATAGTACAACCCATGGGCTTATATTGACAGTTACCACGGTCGATGAAATTCACCACATCATATGATCTCTGACCTGCAATTGCATGCATATCCACATTGTAAAATAATGCAAGCCAAAAATTTATAAAAAGTTGTTAAAACAGAGAACTTACATTTTGATATTTTCTTTCGCAGTGCTAAGATCTAGGGCTAGTTGCTGTGCTCTTTCATTGATCAACGTAAGCAATGTTTGTTGGCTGGACAACCGGCTTTCAAAGTCTGAATTGATTTGCACCTGCAAGAAAATTTTAAAAGTGATTGTAAAAAAGCGTGTAAATCCTTTGACTCAAAGCAAAGTCAATGGCAAGCGTTAGACACCAATGATAAGAACAAAGAACTACAATGACATAAATGCAGATTCGAGAAAATTTCACGAACCAGTGCAAGTACGCGTGACCTTGGACGCAATGTTTGATAAGTCGTAAAAAGTAAAAACCAAAAAATGAGTCTCCTTGATTATCTTACTGTATTTTCCCATTGATAAATTTGCTTCCCTTTTCCCAACATGCACTGTATGTGTGTTGTCATCTTATAATGCCACTTGCTATGCTAGTGTTACACGTTATATAAAAGCTTGTTCTAAGCATGAACGCATTCTTAACGTTTTCGGGATTCAGTTTTCCTGGACCACTAAAAATGAAACAGACCCCAAAAAATGTTGAAGGTGATATTCACTGAACCTCAGTGTATGGAAGGATAGACCAAACACTGATGAACAGATCTGAAGACATCATTTACAACTAGAACTGATTCCTCACCAAAAACATTTTTACTGGATGTCCCAATACAACTGCTACACCGACATACCTGCCTAGCCATGTGCCTTCCTGTCTCGCTGTCGATCCTCGACAGGAACTGAGCCATTTCCTCCTGCATCAGTTTGCGTACGATGACCTCGACTTCGGCCGCGGTCAGCTTGTCCTTGTTCTGACCAATGTTTAAAATCAGTTTCTTCACCTTCTCGTCCATCTTGTCAATTGGCGACGTAAACATCATACGATCCTGAAAAACATTTTTTTCTCAAATTGTAATCTGTGGTGATCGAGTGATCTTTCACTGATGGAGTTTTGAAGCGAGACTGTGTGCCAAAAATAGTGCTTAAAGCTCCACCCCAGACATCAAACAATCATGGAAAACAAAAAAAAAAAAAAACAATGCAAACACACTTTTCTTCAGAACTTGAATAATTTCTTTTGACATATGCAAAATCAAAACAAATCAAGAATCACTATTGAAGTACAACAAAACAGCATATTAGCTGTAAGCACATCATATTCGTAATTTAGCTTAACCTGAAGCAAAACATTAGAGCTGTAGTCACTTGCAAATATAACCTTTTAGATCATCACCAGTTGGAATATGGTATAGCAACAATTCTTTCCAAGAAACTCTCGGCAATTATGGAAACTTGCAGGATATTAACATTTAAACATTGATTGCACGAGCCACCAAGATAACAAAGTTTATCACATCGGCAATACTACATAACACGTATGTATTCTGTACCAGCAGATATTCGGTGGAAACTGAAGCCTCAGTAGACACAACGTATATTTACCTGCGTAGAATACTTTGTTTCTGTCCTGGAGAAAACACTTGCCAATGAGGCACCAATTGAAGACAGGAAGGAACCAAATCCAAAAACAGGAGAGAGCAGGTGGTTGACAACATCAACTGGGTAAACATCGTTGCACATTAAACCTGAAAACAAAGGAATGCTAACACCTCAAAAAGAGCAATTCTACTTTTAAGCATCAAAAGCTGCAAGTTTCCACAGGAAAAGAGTTAGGTATTCAGTAACCTGCATTCCACCACTGCAAACTGCACAGGCATTCTCAATATTTCTTGTCTCGCAACCAAGGATGCGCTATTCCAAACACCGTTCTAATTGTCAAATCATTGTTTTATAAAAATGAAGTAAGCAAAAGTATTGACTCATGAAAAATATACAATACAATAAGGTAGCTGCAGTGTGCGAGAGAAAAGAAAATTAATGCAACTTGTTAGAAAAGAATTGTGCTGATGACTAAACAACATTGTTAGTAAGACTGAGAGCGAGGCGCATGAGAAAGAATCGCAGGCTAATCCGGCGCGTTGCAGTAATTTATTATAGCAACAAACCAAAGGAATGCTTGGAATTTCAATGATCATTCAATCAGAAAAACTTGGAACTGAGAAACAGAGAAGTAGGAGTCAAAGGTCAGCAAAGCCCTTACCTAATATCAAGGGTAGAAGCAGCAGGGCCATAAAGAATAATACACTGTTCCTTTTTGATGACCGTGACGTCTTTGACCTGAAACAACAAACAATAGGATACAAAATGTAATGTTAGTTGTAACTCTGGAGTTTACACTTCAATATTTACACTACTTTATATCAATTTTATACAGCAGTCAATTTCCTATTAAACAACAAAAACTTGCACGATGGCAAGTTTTGCTCCAGCCAACGTGTGGCTAACGTTATTAGATATCTTATTATACAAATCGAGTCATACTGCTACACATCTCACAGGCACTAAACGTGCAAGACTACATTTAATGTTTTAAGCTTTACCTAGACAAAGAGCCGAGACAACTGTCATCTTTAGTTACCCTAATCCGACCTCCGCTGCATTCTTGTGTCAAACATACTGCCCTAACAGCCTTATTTACCCACATACAAATACTGTTGACAAGTAGAGAGGCGAGGCTAACTAAGCACCATAGATAACTACTGGATACACAGAGAGCACTTTCTATGATACACCTGGTAAAAAATAATAAATTAATACAGACAACTACAAGCTAAAAGAATAAAATTTTTAAACTAACCAATTCACTAGCAGATCGACCAAGTTAACTGTCAACTTTTATAAAGTCCTTTCACAATTCATCAAGTACATTTTTAACTGTTCATTTTCAAACATCAAAAGTACACATTTTCTGAAACATGCAAAATCATAATTCACGCCTAAAATGTCACACAATTAGTTATAATCATTTGGCCACCTATTTGTGAGAATTTGCCACTTTTTTGCTTTGAACGCAATTTCTTAAAACCTAAATGGCAGGTAAATTCACATTTCAACAATATATTTTTGCTACCAATACGATGATTACTGTTTCTCAAATTTTTGATTTACCCTCAAACAACTATAAGCATTTCTTGAGTCTTCATTTTTACATCCGATATCTTTGTTGTTCAAAGAAAAATCAAAATTTGAGAAAAAATCCCTTTGCCATAGACTTTAAATTAAGGGTATAAAATTTGATGCAAATTAACCTACGCAATAAACAGGAACTGATATTCAAAACTGCTGAAAATGGTAAAATTCTGAAGGCCTGAAAATGGAAGATGAAGATTTGCTGTGTTACTGAAATCAATTGAAGTCTTCCCAAACAATTTATACATTTGGATGTGTTTAAAGAAACGTTATGAGAAACAAATTTTCACGAAAGTTGACAACTGTCTCGAAGTAGCTTTCATTTGTTTGAAAACAATCTCAGAAAGAAAGAAGAATTTAATCAGAAACAATAACATCAGCATATTTTGAACTGTAAGAATCCAACGTATGGACAAATACAGTTTATACTAAATTTCATGTTATGTGGCACAACTTGCTATCACATGGATTAGGTTCTCTGTTTTATGCAAACGTAACTGCAGCTAATCTACAAGAACATTTTCAGCAAAACAATCAGCAATAGTCACTCAGAGATGTCCCACATTTAAGAAAAAATGGTTCTCTAAATGCAGAGCCCCTGTAAGTGACGGTTAGCACGCAGTATTTAACTACACGTGGCTCAGAAGTCATGAGAGTTGAAATAACATTCAAGACCATGAAAAAAATCTTAAGACCACGAAAAAGATGTATAGCCCATCAAAAAACTATTACAAGAAACATGAATGACACTTTTGTAGCTTGCTATTGCATAAAATGCCTCCACTTGGTGGATTTTGTGCATATTATGAATCATTTTCATATTCATTCAACTTACTTTGAAACAAGCCATGTGTCTAGAGCTAGGACCCACACGATCAGCTTGTACAGGTATTTAAATGGCAAGAGGATCACATTTTCTGAAAAAGAAAATCATTTTCTTAAAAACAAAAAAAAATCTTCACGGATATTTAAAATGAATTGCAAACAATAGTGAAATGGTCATAGTTCTGAGAGTAGCAACTAAGAAATTATAAGCAGCAAATATACTGTATAATGTTTCGAAAACAAGTCATTTGCCCTTTTGTAAATTCTTCATGAGATCACATTGAACGACTAATACCGTACCATTAAAATGCTTACCCTGAATATTAAAAATAGAATTTCAATGTGCAAAATATTAATACGGTGATCACTCACTATAGAGCGACATGTTACTGCTAGACTGATCAAGAAATGTAGACGTCTCTGAGGTAGACTCAATAGTCATTTCTTCAATATCAGATCCATCATCCAAACCTGTTGATGAAAAGACAATATCAGTTGTAATATCCACTAACTATGAATTCTTATAACAGAGTAGACTCCTGGGGACAAAACATTTGCATCTTTGGCAAGGTGAACGATATCTAGCTTTACATAACACAGGGAGGTAACTGATGACTAATATCAATGAAAGTCACTGTATACCAAGTTCTGAATGTTACAAACAGGCGATAACACAGTGTGAATTCCTCCCGAAGGCCACGCTGCTCTGGATGCTGAAACTAATTGGGCATGACAAGCAACTTTGAGTGTCTGGTCTCAAAAATAGTAAACTTTCAGTTCTTCACATCCCTAGACATCATTTATGATCTGAGTAAGGTACAAGGCGACCCATTTTGTTACGATAAATAGCCTAAACAAGGAAAGCAGAAGTATAGTATGCACCTTTAAACAACAAAACAATAGATTACAATTTCTTGCAATAAGGCTCCGCCATACGCATCTTGGACAATAAAGCGAGATGTCTTAACAACAAGTGCAAAAGAAATGCTGGCATTACTGCTATTATTATTATCATTATCAATTAACAATTTAAAGCTGCTATTAACATATCTTCTGTCAAAAATAAGTTCTGAATCTGACCACCTGCAGTTGTTTCAATTTCATCCTTATTCGAACTGGAAGTGATTTCTGGACATGTTACACAACAGTTTGGTAATTGCTAGAGACGATGCTAGACTAGTTTGCCATGGCAGGTCATTCAATCCAATAAACACTAACCGTATAAATGATTTATTGTTTTGTCTTTCATTCGCCTGGACGATCCGGAGCTGTCTCCTCGTCTCCCAGGAGAGGGCGTTACTGGAAGACACGCAGAACCAAGATTTTAGGAAAATATGAATAAAAAACATGCGCCCACTTTGAAACAAACTTGATTGAAAACTGGACTGTACTTTTAGTTGGAAAGCTTTATGTAGACTCGCTCACACTCTCCGTACAAGTTACGACCATCTGTGAGCTCACGTTTCATCAGGAAGTTCGGAACTTGTACAGAAAGTATAAGCGATTTTACATCAAGCTGTCTAACAAAAAGTAGTTATGTTTCCAATCAAGTTTGCATTAATGAAAGGCTGCTACCAAACTACACCACTCTGAAAAAGAGAAACAAATATTCACTCTAAAAAATCCATCGAACACCTCTACAGATGAACAGAATCTCTGCTATATGATTTCCGTTTGACCAACAAGAATACCCAAACATCTCACCAGTTTAAAATAAAGAAGCATAAACGATAAATTACACTAAACAAATGCTTTATCGTGTAAAATTTCTATACCATAGCAACCATTAGACAAATTTGTTTCGAGACACTTGGGCATTTACGTCAGTAACCTTTGAAAAAAGGTCAACTTTGTCAATGATTCTTCTTCGAAATTGGTGAAATATTACTGTAAGCCTTTTTCCATCAATTCAAACATTTTAGAAATCCATGTGAATGAAGACTTCCCAACAAAACAGGAATTATTGAAATGTTCATGTTTACATACCAGTACGCTGAGTGACCTCCTGATGTTCATAAGTTTCGTACACCCTGGGGGGTGTCTTCTTTCGTGACCTTGTGACCCGATCACCAGAGGCTGGGGAGCCACTAACCACACTAGTTCGGGTCATCCTGGTATTACGAGCTGCGAAGAAAATGATTCGTAAAACCATACAATGCAAGGTGAGACCATTGTGAGGCATAAGTAACAACAAATTATTTTACACCTGTATCACATCTGAACATGGTAAAGCATGATGATAAAAACTGTGTAAACCAGTTCAATGAATCAAGAAAGTTAGGTTAAAAACTGTTCCCTTTACTTGCTACTATGAACAACCATCATCAAAGGCATAATAGAAAGTTTCTTAACCAGTGAGAACATTAACAGGAAACTAACAGCCAGAGCAAACAGAGACTGTGAAAGCGCCAAGGGCTTTAAACACACATAACAGAGTTTCAAGTTTCGGGGAAAACGAAGGGCAAGAATGGATGCAGGCAATTTAAATCTCAAGCCATAAATATCGACAAGTAATACTAGCAAATATCTACAGTAAAATTCTTAAATTTACTACAAAAGTAACTATCAAAAGGAGATCACTCATTGCTACAATTGCTTAAAATTTTACCAAATATCTTTTGGGGCAGCTATAACGTACGAGCACTGCAAGCAGAGTAGAATTTCTTGAACATATTTTTCATTGAAAAATTGGACAAAAAAATTTCACTCGTCTGCCATCTTGTGTTCCAAAGTGACAGCAATATCAGTAGTGTTGTACATTCCTACCAGGTGTCCTTGCACCTCCTCTCCGACCAGCCATAACTGTTGTCTCCTCCTCTGAGGTTTCAGTGACGACACTGCTGGTTGAGCGATGGTGGGACACGTGATTTGAGGACAGGCGACGGGTGGAGCGTTGCGATGCAACACTCTCGGTGGCACTTGCAGTGGCACTGCTGTAGCCACTGGTTGAATCTTCGGTGGCAGAGCTAAACGTGAGCTTCTGAACGACGCTGTTCGACTGAGAATAGACGGCTGTGTGGCTGTAGCCCAAGCCAAGGCGGGAAAGATTGGGACTCACATATCCCTTGTTGAGTTGTGTTGGAGAGTATGAACCACTGTAAATAATATGTAAGTTTTTGAAAGGGTCACAGAGTCACAATCTCAGGGTAATCACTCTACAAATGTGTTTGGGAGTTGTGTGTGTGAAAGACAAGTCCTCTAGACCAATGCTAACAGCTTAACACCTGGTAGTCTTGCCCAGCTTATCATAAGGTGGATGCCTTGGGCGGCACCATTTACATGCCTAAAACATAACGTAAGGTAACAAATGGAAAGACTGTCCATGTTATTAACAGATACAGGCACACTTGAACTTCTCTCACAAAGAACCTGTAGACCATTAACAGGGCTCTTTAAGTTTAGCTAACTTGCAAAGATTGAGTACAAAAAGAATAATCACCTATATTTGTTTAGTGTAACAAATTCTGAAACTGACTCCTACACTTGTCTGGGAATGTTATCAGCCATTAGGTCATGCATTTGCATACTAAGATAATGACGTTATCAGTGACAGGGCAGAATACGCTTTTGATCCGCAATGCGCTTTTATGGCCTTAGAGTACAGAAAAGTCGAGGGATCCGTTTCTCAAAGGGTCTATTGGCTTCTGATTTTTGATTTCCGACTAAAAATCAGTCTACGGATGGCTTAGCTTGTTTCACGAAAACAGGGAAAGGTTGAAAGTCTGCAAATCCATATTAAACTCGAAGTTAAAACACAGAAATCGCAGCCTACTAGAATAGACATCAGATAAAACATTTCGACAATAGTTTCCTCGTGAAAGAAGCCACTGGATTAAATAGAGTAGCGCTAGTTACAAGCCACAAAATTTGTATTGAGTTACTCCAAACTTCTCAGCGTTGATGGGAATTACAGAACATCATGATGTTTCAAGAGACTTGTAGGATTTAATTAAAAAAAATGATTGCTCTGACCCACAAATATTTTAGAGACAAACATGGCAAGCCCACCATATTGTGCAAATATTTAGCAACGTGATACTCAACAGTAAAAAAACTCCACCAAATGTAAACTTGGGGATCCAGTAAATATTTGACAAGCCTCTCAGGTCAAGGGGAATAAACACTCACCTTCTTGAGTAGGTGTAATCTGTCTTGGGGTTCCTGAAGCAAAGAAACGGACAAAGGATTTGTAAAGATGATTGGCTAAAATGATTCACTAGACTGGGTGACTAAAAGCTCGAACAATTATTATCATATCACTATCAAGAGCAATGCAGAGTGTTGAAATGCACCCACGAATGCACCACAAATGGCGTGCTTCTAGGGTTCTTTATTTATTTCATGTAAATGGCCACTAGACGGTGCAAAAACGTCCAGTGCATCTGAAAACGGGAACATACCATCGCTTCTTTAATAGAAAGCTATTTAACAAAGTTCATAAAAATCTTCAGAGAAACAAAGGAAAACAGAAAAAAGGAAATTGCCACTAAAGGGTAAAGCGTTCGTTGGATCCACCGGAAAGTCGTGGTCGTCTGTTGTTAGCTTCATATAAATACAATTACTAAATTTAATAAAAATTCTGCAAGGAGTTTAGGAGATGCAGCTTTGGGCGCAAAACAAACAGAACTACCACTTGAAGGCGCTACAGTAGTTGAAGTCCTCAATGTCAACCGTAATCTTCACACTGAGAACAAAATCATCCTTAGAATGGTTTGGGTGATCGTGGGGTGGACGCCAAAAAAAGCCTAAAAAACAGCAAAATGGCCACTAGGAGGCACAAAGTATGTCGACTCCATCCGAAAATGGGGGGATAGCATCATCTCACCAATAGGTGCCTATATTCCAAATTTTCTGAAAATCCATTGAGAATCTTTGAAGATACAGACGTAAACGTAAGAAAATAAAATTGCCACTAGGGAACACACTGGTAGTCATATCCCTTCGAAAGCCATCGTTCCTTGTCAACATCACATAAATAAACTCAGTTGCTAAATTTAGTAAAGATTCTGCAAACAGTTTTGGAGATATAGCCATGGGCGCAAGAAAAAAATTGCCACTAGGGGGCGCCACAGTAGTCGAAATCATCAGAAAATCATCGTCAGCTAGTCTTCATAGTAAGAACATAGCTGCCAATTTTCACGATTTGCTAGATAGAGGGGTGGACTTGAAGACATTAAAAATGGCCATTAAGTGGTGCGAACTACGTCGAATTCATCTGAAAACAAGGGGATAGCGTCATCTCACTAATAGATGCATATGTGCCAAATTTCATGAAAATACCTTGAGGACTTTGAAGATACAGAGGTAAATGTAAAAAACTAAAATTGACACTAGGGGGCACACCGATAGTTGGATCAGTCCGAAAGTTCTCTCACGCCGTCCCATTCACAAAAGGAACATACCGTAAGTGCAAAATTTCATGAACATACGTCGAAGGTTTTTGGAGATAGAGCAGCGGACGCCAGACGAGATGACAACATAATGCGTCCAATATAAATATGTGGGCGCGTACGTACTCGAAACAGCAGCTTCCTCGTGCAGAGTTCACCTCGGCAAAAAATGTTGCTGAGGTCAAATTTTTTTTCACCACAGAGCCCGAAACGCGCCAATATAGAAGAGTTTGTGGAATGCTAAAAAAGACCTCTGCCCCTTGTCACAAACTGATGTCCAGCTCACTTCCCAATAACCACATCCCAGAATCACTCCTTTACACTCCCTCATTGAGGGGTGGGTTTCTCCGATTTCGCTGATCTGAAACTTGGGATAGAGCCGTGTCGTTATCAGATTGACAGTGATAGCAAGGGGAGAAAGTTGGCAAACCAATGATTACATAGTCCAGCTCTCTCATTGTCAGCGTTCATCTGATAAGCGCCCGATGCTAACCGATATTTAAAAACTACTATTTCTAAAAGACGTTCAACAAATGTCGTGAAGATGTGTTTTTTGTGAAATACTATAACCAAAAAACTTTGAACGGAGAAAAACAGATGACCTTGACTTTCAAGCTCTGGACGTTTACTATCACAGCATTGAGTAGGCTTGTTAGTCAAATTTAATTGAACGTGACTCTAGATCAGATCGTGATTTTGGAAATTTCTTGGTTTTAACAGTCCCAAGAAATAGTACGTAATGCAATGCCCTCTCTGATTCTGTGGCACTTACCCACAATGCCGAGTACCAGCAGGGCTCAAATTCCAAAGCTGTAGCGCTAATCACTATTTTATAACGAAATTGATTTACCGTTCATCATTCTGACGGCAATAAAATTGCTATAAAATGAATTGCAATGCCGACATAAATAAAAAATCGAGCAGCTGAATGGGGTGTAATAAACCGCACGCCCGACTCACCCAAGATGAGTGTCAGTGGTAACCTTTCGAAAACTATGTCAATTTAATAAAGCGTTTTCCTACCTCCGCAACAAAGTTGAATTCAGGAAAAAAGAGAATTTCATGGGTGCAGACTTGGTCAAGGACTTCTGTGACATCATTGTTCGAGCAAGAACCACGTTTTACTTGAAAAACTGGTGTAGGTGAATGTTTCGCTTGCACTTAACTTTAAAATTCAGTCCACCCCTTTACGAAAACTGAGCCTACTATTACGCGTTATATTATCAATTCGAAAACACGACTGAATTCAACTACCCCACTGTCAACAAATAAAATAATGTATCACCTCAACCAAAATAGAAAACAATATATTACTACTAAATAATGTATTCAAAGGTGCGGGTCATCACCTGTTTTCAAAGGTCAGGTGGTCACCTGTTGGGCTAGTAACACCTGTAGGACATGCTCAGTACTTAACAAAACATATGACCAGTGTGACCTCTGATGGGCTTGACTTGAATTTAAATGCAAAACAAACAGGTATTCTGAGGAAATACTTGACATACAAAGGTATGCAGTAACGCCTACACATTGTACTACAGCACAATCTTGACTAGATATAAATGAACAAGTTGTAGGTTGGACATCCACAAATGTTTAATATAACACAATACAAAAGAATCAACACAAGTAGAGCTTTCAATGAGCACAACAGTTATGTTCTCATACAGTATTCCAAATGTCAATTGGAAATTCTTGTATTTCAGACACTAAGGTTATCAATCTAAATATCCAGTGAGGGATTTTGAATCAAACGAAGGGGCATTAATTAGACGGTTGAGACGGTTACGGTGTCCAAAAAGTCACCATTCCTTACCGATAGCATTCTAAACAGAAAAAAGTGTCCAAATTTAAGAAATCTTTAATACAAGTTGATTCAAGAGTACTGACTCACTTTTCAAAATGGTCGAGAGAACTAAGCTTGGAGTTCAGTGCCTCAGTGCTACCCCACGCCTTCTTCAAGCCAGATCGTCTGAAGTAAGAACAAAAAGTAGAGCATTATTTAAAATGACAACAAAGATAAGATAAAGAAGGGTTATAAACCACTACAATGCTAACCACTTAAGGCCCTTTCGCACCAACTTAACTGTGGCACAAGAAGAGTCTCGATGTAAACTTCCAAGTACTTGGTAATAGTTGAAGCCCTCAGACTGGCTTCGAACTAGAACCTGAAGGTGTCGCTAGTTGATGCTCTAGTTATTGAAGTTATCACAAGATGGCACTGCGAATACAATATACATACGGTAGAATCTCACCAATTTCAGACACACAATGGTGGGCAAGTGAAATTTACTTTAATTCTCATTTTTTAATAGAAAATATGTAGCGTCAAATTAATGCTTAACCATGTTCAAGTTTTGTACCACAGCTACCATCAGAATTTTTTTAAAAAATTGTGGGCATTCACAGTTCAATGTCAGAAGACCGAGAGAAAAACGAAATACGGGTAATTTTGGAAATTATTTTCGTTCAAAATTGAGGAGATTTTACTGTACTAAATTTTTTCAACAAGAAGAGTCATGCATATATTTGGGTAACGAAAGAATGAAGTGCTAAGGATGGTAGAATGGTAACTATTTGAATACAATAACATCTACTGACAACATTGATGATACCGTACCAAGACCTTTCACACTGCATCAAAGCTACGCTGTTAAATCCATCAGTTTACAGTGGTGTTAACTGCAACCCAAGAATAAAGTTAACCTTTTTACCAGCGTGCCAGCTTGGAAACCACAAAACATCAATGCCCCCCTTCCCCATAGGTCCGAAACCCTTCAATAAATGTTGATTTTTCAGCTGGACTACATCTTCTAAATGCCACAGTAACAATGACAACTGATTATGCAATCTTAGGCATTGTCTGAAATCTATATGAAAGCTTTTAATTTAACATCCAGTGCTTAAAAACGTTAACAAATTTCTGCTATTTGCAAAATTTGCCATTTGCCATTTATTAGTAAGATATAGATTTATATTTATTCAAGATAAAACCTATTCAGTATAACAATACAAGAGTCCATATATGAATTTATGTGTAACTGTAAATTATTGAAACACTTGTCAGTTTTTATTTGATTTTAGTACCAAATCTTTCTTTTTTGAATACAAGACAAAAGAATTTGCTAACCCTAGCAGTGTTTTCACCACTCATGTGCACCTAGTATTGGCCCCTCAGCTTCAACTACCATAAGAATGGACAGTAGCTGTGACATCTGTAGCTATTGATTTCTTATCAATCCACATAATGTCAATGTAAACATTGCAACTGGCTAACCAGGACTATACATCTGCAAGTTACATAATGCAGTACAAAAGGCCTTTGGCAAAGGTACAGTGAGGAACACTTTCACACACAAACAATGTTACACAGGACATGGGGACTGACTAACAGTCAGCACTGTTATGACTTGTTACAACTGGTAAATTTACACCTGGGCCTAATCTTTGTTCTGGAAATCGATCTTGAAATTATTTTTGAAATTTTTCTAGTTTTTACTTTAACATATAGACTCAAAATAAGTGTATATAATTCTGTGCAAGCGTATGCAATACTTTACATGGATAGATATCTAATTCTAGTTTGCACTTGACTGACCCCACATTAGGGCAGTTGTAGCTAGTTGGAACTGAAAAATTTGAATTTTTATTACGGGTTTGTAGTTCAAATCTAGGAGTCGTCAAATGGGAACATGGACTAGAAATTGAAGTCTGTAAACCATAATGTACAAGAACATAGAATTATAGACACAGGTGTGCATTAAAGCAGTACGGAAAAGTGCAAAAATAATTTTGAGTTTTATTTCAAGCACAAAGTATAGACCTGTGAAAGTAAAACCAGTCAAACAAAAAGCATGCCTAAAACTGAAGAGGATGTTTGCTACAATAGCACGCTACTCAAAAAGGAAAATACAAGTTCTCTATTTAACGAAGACTCTACTCACCAAAATACTAATATATCTGAATACGTAGAACTTCTTCAGACTAACAGAAAACAATGCAACACCAAAAATAGCGTATTTACACTACAAACAGGCAATGATGTCACACAGCAATCAGCATACGCTATTATGACATCACTATTCATAGTACATTTTCCAACAAGATAGCAAACCTTTGAAAAATAGAAAACAATTGCTTTGTCAAATGTTTTCATGCACTATATGTTAAAAATTACGGTATTTTTTATTTCCTCACATCTAATTACCTGGTTCTAACAGTATTCATGTATAATACAATTTACCGTACTTAAAGTGGAACTTGCACGCTAATTCCTTATCTCTGTGATTGCTTGGTCAAATTAGTTAGAAACACAACATATAGCGACGATGTGAATATGAAGTAGGCTGAAAATTGACAAATGTTTTTAAGATCGAATTTTGTGTCAAAAATGATCTGCCGTAAATCATTCAACCGTGTCCAGTAAGTATTGTGACATGGTGTTGGGGAATAACACAGTATAATACGGGCTATGTGAGCCCCCAAAGTATGTCATTAGTGCAAAGGTCACCTATTTACAATTTTTTTTGTTTTCATATAAATTTAAAAGTTGTCAATGAATACAACTGCACTTTGTTTAGTGTAGATGATATTCAAATAGCAATGTCGTTTAGTTCCTGCTCTATATTAACATAGGAGCATGCAAACACATCTTTAATTCTGCAATCAACACCTTACATGTTTCCCAAGCATAACAGCAACAACAAAACCATACGTTTACATGAAGATAAACCAAACGCATAATTACTATGGTGATAGGTTTACTAATTGCTGTAATTATGGAGCACATTTAACAACTGCATTACCAACGACGAACCATAAATCTGTATCCGTTGATGGAAAGGCATATACCCAGTGACAGTTCACCATGTGATACAAAGGCTTGGAATGACCAATGACAAAAACCAGGCTTATGTGATAGAAATAACGTTTGTGTTGTAAAATTTAAAAGCAAATGTTTTTTGCATGAATAAAGTCAAAAAGAAGAAACTGGAAATCAAATAACAGGATATCGAAACCGAAAAAGAGGAAATCCTCTTAAATGAGGAAAATTCCAAGCCCTGGTGATAGCAGGTCGACAAGAACTCATATCAAAGAGCTACCTTGTTTGACATCATGCCGGAGTTTAGACATCTGAAACCTAGGTCAGTTATCTCTAGAACTGACCATAAAAACATCAAATTGACATTATCGCACACACCTATCTGCCTAAAGGACACATAAAAAACAATTTGAATCCTCAACAGTTTTACTTTACGATTGTTAAAGTCAACTATAGCAATTACCAATCAATGTTTGGCAGTGATAAGCCTGTGTGCTGTGCCAGTGTGAAGCTGGACTTTTGGGTACTCAAAAGCAGGCTATTTAAAAAAACTGGGCGACACAACTTTGGGCTACGCGACTTGTTTTTGACACAGTTGCACAAGTGGCAACCGAGCTTTAGAAGTCTAGCATTCATAGGCAGATTTAGTAAGAGGACGGCTAGGGCGGACTGGCCCCCTGAGGATCACACAACCAAAAAAGCCTGCCTACATGTGTTTTAATTCTGACATGGAAATTTTCCTTCAGAAATGGTGGTAGGAACCACCAGTGTGAATAGCTTAAACGTAGTTGTAAGAGGAAAGGTAAAAAGTTAAAGAACATCAAAAATACCATTTTATTGACATTAGTGAGTCCGACTTTGTTCGGTTTTGTAGTTTTCGGTATATTTTGTACCTTAATCCACTTTCAGTTGGCTAGTTACCCAAGGGGTTATCAAGCTACCATCTATGGCATTAGCCAGTAGTTGATGAACCAACTATATTGCTAAAAACCCAGGGGTACACTCTAACGGTAAAAGGTATGCGGGATGTGCTGCTCAGAGTGGTGACTTCACAGGGGTGTTCAAGCATGCGTCCCTATACTAAAGGTAGACGCCGGCACGTCTTAAAAATAATGATCCCACGATTGCAAGGGCCAAAGAAATATATAGAATGAGCAAACAATAAAAAATCAACTATCAACAAATGCTATAAGCACGCTTGGATGAGTACGCACCACACCAGTATAGTGCTGACCTCAAATGACCTTATTAGAATATGAAAATTATAGGTCAAAATCGATACAAAACAAACGTCCTAAACAATGAAGATACCAAAATTTTGTTTCACAATTCTTTTCATGGACTGCCATTGAATTACTCGCATGCATACATGCTATTGCTTGAATAGCAAAACCAGGTGAACGCTTGAACAACAGTGACCTCAGAATGTCATTTTCCCTCCAATTTGATGAACAACAAGCGCAGAGAATTACTCACAAAACTGTTGTCTTAACAGTCTTTCTTCTACTCCTCCTAGGTTCTGTCATCACCTCAACTCTCCCCCAGTGGACACTGGGGGATAGGGGACTCTTAGACATGGCTGTGGTCTTGCACAGGGACCGTTTATCAGCCCCCACAACAAAACACAGAAGTGCCTTCTGGCCTTCTCACAGTTATGCATCCAGTGAATGAGGTCAACAAAGCGGGTCACAGTGGTCTCCCACAAGGATGTTTGTGATTGGCTGGGCTCAGCAGGGTTAGGAATGTGTCTCATTCAAGACAACTTGCACTTGTGATAAGTACTAGTCAGTGGGTAGACCATTCAACTGTCCAGTCATTCTTTTGATGCAATGTCCAAAATCCAGTGGGCTGGCATTCATGTAGGTGTAATACTAGTTTCCATTTTTATTTATGGTGATAAAGAATGAGATCGATCTCAAAAGATAAAGGAGCTGCAGCCTATATATTGTTGGCTGATAAAATAGTCTGAAGGGCAATATATGAGTTCAGTGTTGAGAGTTCTTTAAATTTCCGCTTCACTGAACTCTTGAATTAACATTCAAAACATGAACTAGATTAAGTTTACTTTTGAGATAACTATTATTTCCAACAGGAACTACTAAGATCACAGCATAATTAAAATTTGGTAATATTGCGAAAACTTCTTTATGAAAAGCGGCCATATTAGTGAAACCCGGTTTTGGCCTATTAATACTAAAAATGACTTTCATCCAGTTATATGAAATAAAATAATACTCTATAACCTTCAACAACCCTAAACAGTTTAGAAGAAAATTTTCAAACTGACCTTCGTCTGCGGCTACTGGTAAGCGACGATGACCTACCCTTTTTAGTGACTGATGATAAAATTTACGCTCTGTGACGTATTTTTAGCCTATGACAGTCTTTCTACTCTTAAATTACGATAACTTTTCAAAAAATTGTGCTCATCACAGGGCGAAAACTTGCCGACTGATGCGTCGCTGAATTGCAATCGTCAATAGGAAAACTTGAATTCTTGAATAAAAATATAGTTTCGACTCAACAAATTACCTGAAATCTTCCTTATGTTTTACAATTTTTAAAGTTCATGTGGAGTCCAGATTAATTGTGATTAAGTGCAAAGTCTGCGCTACATCGTACCCCACAACACGAGAAAAATCTCTGGATGAACACACATGTTGTTGTCATGAGACGTTTGTTTTGAAGTTTGTCTGCGTATGAGAGTGAGTGCCGGAGCGTGCGTGTGTGGGTCATCAACGATAGACTTTTTGTTACAAAAGGCGAAGGATTATGCAGGAAAATGGCGTTTACTAGATTGTTTTTTCATTTAAACGGCTGCAACATGCAAGGTGAGTGCTGGTTAACTCACAGATTTTATGTGCACAGGCCGACGGTCGTTAGCTCTACCGTGGAGTATTAATAATCCAAGGCTCGATCTACATGTTGGGGACGAAGTGAACTACCCAGGCTGTGTGAAATTTCTGGGTCTAATGGAGACACTGACGCAGTGGTCAGCCATCTCGCTGTATCAAGACTATAGTCAAAATCCAAATTCGTTTTATCGTGTCCCTGTCAATAATAACGGCATACTAAAGTTTCTGAATTTTCGTACTTCAGGAACATAACAATCACATGTTTTGTACACATACACGCACGCCGCACATCACATCTCGGAAATTGCCGATTTGACGGATGACAATGAATGAGCACAATGAAATTAAACAATGTCGTTTTACAGCTTGTAAGATTCATAATAAACGTATTTTGAATATTGCAATGCATGTGTTCCAAAATCTAAATAACTTGGGTCCTATATTTTTGTATTCGTGCGCGCCGATTGAAAGTAATCGTGAGTGTTGCTGTGATGCAAAATCTCTTATCCTGGGCTGATTTGAAAAATTCAAAGTTGTACTCATATTTGTTTTCGCTCCTCTTTTCAAATATTACAGTAAAAACTACTTGTAACTCTCTCCATAAAAAGTACAGTCTGCTAGGTAGATTGTAATCAGCTGATCATATCCGCATGAGCGAAGCCAATTATCCTCGCTCGTGACTCGATGAATATAGCAGCTTGGCGGCATCCCTTTGATCGTGAGCCGAGCGTGACTCAGCCAAGGTGGATAAATACGGTCTAGTTCACTTTTCCATACACCACTGTTTACCTTGACGACCGGGGTTAGGACCAATCTTATTTAGTGGGACTGTTCACAGCATGTTACACGACTGCAACTGTAGTTAAAGACCACCCACCCAGGGCCATAGTGTCCAATCTGTGACATGCCAGTAGTATGAGTTTTAGTTGATTCACGTCTTTGACACCAACGATAAAATAAAGACAGAAACGGAACTACGAGGATTGTTTGAAATCATCAAAGCAGGGTTTAGTATCCTTTTAAATTAAGCAGAAACAGTTAAGACGATAATATGGTACTCAAGAATTAGTTTTCAGTTTGTACTTTAATTCGTTAAGATCACTATATGTTCGATGAATTTTTATCATTTTATATAAGTCAAACACCTGATGCACTGAAAAATGCAAAACACTCTATCAAATTTACAGGAGTGGATAATGACAAACCGTATTTGTGCAGACACAGGAGGCTACCATGTTAGAAGCTCTTGAAAAATGAGCAAATGGCAATCTTGAAATTACTTTTGTCCAAAATTGGTAGACGACTCAAACTAGCCAAACGAAATAAGAATTGACCTTTAACACAAGCTGCTAGTATATAAGTTTCAGCTCATTCTCTGCACCTGATTATATGTAGTCCATTACACGCCGAAAAGTCAAGAATTATCATAGGCTGTCTCTGGGCTCAGGTTAAAAGGATAGGGTACAACTTGATTGCGTTCTGCACAAATAGTAACAGTGCCCTTCTCGTTCATTTTGAAATCCCAGAAATATTTCATAAAAAATACACATGATTAATTCCACAAACAGTTGTGTCACCAAAGAATTCCGTTATGAATACCAGAAAGTAATTACATCACCCCTATTAGCACTGACACAACACAGACAGTGCAGTACAACACATGTACCAGCACCAGTGCTTTTTTAATCCAAACATTACCATTGGAATTTTAATTGAATCAACAAACCACATGTCATGAATCGTGTTTTCCAGATTAATCCAGCGAAACTAAGAGTTTCAGTGCAAAAAATTTTACCATGGATTCATAGCGATATAACGTTAAATGCAAATCTTTAAATAAATTTAATTCGCAGACATTTCCCTTCATAATGTTCTATCATGTTGAAGTACCAAGAACACTTAGCCTGTTTCTACTACACAAAATTGTATTTTAACTGTAACTCTCCAGTTTAAATTGCCAAAATGGTAATTTTTGAATGGCTGACTACCGTTTTGTAAATGAAGGGAACTTTAGCACATGGTTTATGACATCTACACACTGCTTGTAATAAATTAAAATGTTCTTAATATTTACTATTGCGGAGAATTTTTTCTAAACAAAGCTTCACTTATCAGCCCTGCAGCATATTGTATGCTAAACAAGTGAAGTGCTACTGTACCTGTCCCAAGACACAGGAGCACCAAGCATCACTCCATATCTCTAGTGTAGTACCTGGATTGCTGATGCTGGACTGACAAGGTGGGTGACAATTCAGTTTTAGCGCCAATTACAATAAACAAACAAAAGAAACACAAGTCAAGTAGTATACTTGTAATAGCTTATCCAATGACACAAACCAGAGTTCTCATTGGTAAAGAAAACAACTGTTTTGATTATTTCGGTACAAAGCAACATCACAATCAAATGGCAAATAGCCTCCAGGTAAAGGTATGGTGGTGATGTTTAGAACACAACTGATAAATAGTCCCAAAGAAATATTCCTGAGGTTTATACAACACACTCAGCTACCACAGCAGTAAATTCACCAACAAGTTTTCCAGGCTGTGGTTCATGTTACCGTTTCCACAGTTACTTTAAGTTTCTAAAATATGTGCCCAGTGGATAGCCACAATGGAATTGAAAAAGTTATAATTTAACTACAGTTTTAGTTACAGTGGTCATGTGGCCATTGGTCTTGAACCAATGTTAACAATATTGCTCAAACTCATGTTTTAAAAGCTGATTAGAGTAATGAATATAAAATTTTATAAAAAGTGAAGCTGAGTTTAAAATGTTATAGGGCCAAGGCTAGTTTTAGATCAGGTATCATTCATAAGCATGACAATTAATCTCTGGAAAGTGGATTTTTTATTTTTTTATTTCAACATTTTTACTTTTATTAATTCTAAAAATGTATAATTTTGGGCTAAATCTCTTCTTGCCTTCTTGGCCATTGCTTAAGTTACTGACACACGGCAAAATCCTCACCCGATAGTAATAGTATACTACTAGGACACATGGCAGACAAGTGTTACGTTTTTGGTACAAAGCTGTAGAACACTGGTGGCTATTTTCAGAAGAAGTACGTAGTGTTATTAGACAATGAATTCCGTGTGAGGGTCTGCAGTGGGCTAGCACTACAATTTTTTTATGCTGAATGTGATTGTGAACACGTGAATGCGACTGTGTGAGGTGCCGATGGAGTAAAAAACACCAACTGGCACAGTACTAATGTAAGCCTGCACAGACTAGTTTCTAAAATCAAAAAGCATAATAGACACAGACTACGCTTCAATATTAAAGATCAGTGTCTTGCGCTAATACGTACCGTAAATAGTGATTTTTCGATGCGAAATAGAGAAATTTCCGTCTGCTAGCGCTCCAACATTGCCACAAGGTGGCTCTCGATGCATACGTTTCCGGTTTTACGACTAATGTGACCTCTTTACGGACGTAGTGTTTGTGATTTGGGCTGTCAGCCAGTGACTTGCATCTTTGGTAGTCCATGTAGCTGTGTTACGCACCAAAAATGAGTGAAACTCCAGTGAAAGTGTATATATACGACATTTCTAAGGGCCTGGCAAGGACCATGTCGAGGGCTTTAATTGGTAATGATGAATATTGATGTTTTGAATGTGCTCTGTAAGTCAGTCCGCAGTCAGTCTCGGTGCAGTTGCCTGGGCTGAGGCTGAGACTTCAGCTTGAGTGTCATTCTGACGAAGTTATTAGCGGTCCCTGGGCAATAATCAAATATAAGATGCCCACATTTTGATCACCAGTTTGATCAACATTATTCAGTGGAGTATTTTTTTTCTCAAAATCTGGGCATTTTATATCTGATTACTAGTATTTACTGGTCTCTGGTTTAGAGAACCCCAGACTATCACTGAATAATTTGCCTGTTATTCACTTCACAATCACGTGACAGTGGATGAAACTTGTTCTCTAAATCAGGTAATGCCTTCTCCAATCGGGCACACAATGCAGATATTGTATTTTGTGCCTTGCAAGAGTCTGTTGTCATATTCTAAATTGAAAAATCCATGGACACTGAGACTTGAACCGGGGTTCCCATGCAGCGTGAGAGTCAAACAACCACGCTGTTCGGCTAATACTGGGAGGCAACTGCCGCATAGCTAGGGGCTTGAAGAGGTTTGATCAGACTATTGTGCCCGGACGTCGTGTGATACCACACTCCTTCTGCAGAATGGGCACACCTCTTGGCTACACATCTCAGCATCACCCTCACCAATTGCCCTCAGCACCACTCACCCATGTTATGGAATTTGTCCTCTGCAACAATGTTTGTGTTCTGGATCCACCACCACCAGGTTGGCGCCTTCTCCATGGATTATGGTCCTGGCTGAGAAGATAATTTATTACTCCCTATGGGTTCTGAATAGCCTAGCCCTGACTAAGGATAGCATTTGAGCAATATGTCAATTTCCAGTTCACTCTTTACTTTGTTTGCCACCCCCCGTGATATAGCCTAGTCAAGACAAGATGGTGCTTTGGTGGCCGTGTTAGTTATCCCACTAAAGCTTCTGGTGTTTTCACTTGAAATTTTTGGTTTTGCATTTTTTCATTGTAATCAGATGACTTACCATGTTCTAGGGAAGGAACAGCCTTTGTTTATGATTATGTAGTCTGAAAATACTGTATGACCTAGGGTGAATGTGAGCGAATGGGAAAACAGTTAATATCGATGTATATTTCGTAATCATTCCGACTCACCTTTACTGGGTGTTTATATTTGCCTGTGAGAATGATTAAATAAATGTTTCAAAAACTGAAAAAACTTATTTTATTTTGCACAAAAGTAATTGGTAAAATCATCTGTGTCTATTTTTCTAAGGCTGGTGAGCATAATATGAGTAATGGAATCTACAAGATTTTCTTACGACAACTATTACTTTACCGACCAAGCAAATGTTAGGCTTGAATTTTCATAATCTTTATTTTTGTTGATTAATTTGACAAAATAAAACTTCACTAGTTCACCATGTTGTATGTTAAATTAGTGAAGAATTACATGTACTTGTAACTCATTGGTCATGTTTCTCAATTTAATAATCTGTGTCACAAAAGTAACACTTCATTAAAGGTTTGTTGTACTGGAGTTGTGGTTCATTCTTGTGTTGTTTCTAAATTGTTCAGGCAAACAGATTGATGGTGTGTGGCACACTGGAATTGTCGCTTTTGGCCAAGAGTTTTTCTTCGGAGGTGATGGAATCAACAACTGTCCTCCAGTGAGTGTAATTATTTTTCTTGCAGTCATAATTCTCAATAAAATTTACTTCAAGCAAGTTTACTATGTTGGTAATTGTTGATACTGTAAAACATGTACTGTAGATGCGATTTCAAATGAAAGTCTGTTTGATATTTCACCACTTTGTTCTGTTGGTTCTTATGACAATAATTATTTAAGGACTACAAACTCATTGTATGAATTTGATAAAATTAGTTCCTAACTATTGATGAAAAGGACGGTATTACCCAAAATGCCCACATTTTAGAACATGCCTAAGTGAAATCACTGTGAAAAACGTTTTTGTGTTTCTCATATAGGCCAATAAGCTTAAATTTGCAAATGCTGGTCTGCGGTACAAGCTCACTACTATTTGTCAATACAGGGTTTAATCTCAAAATTTAAAATGTGCTGGAATTATTATACCGTAATGACGAAAAACATCAAACTTGAGTGACTAAAAACCTGCCTTCCGTGAAAAAATAACTTGAATTGGACTCAAATTCTTCCTTAGTCAATTCGGGGCTTCAAAAAAACTAGCAGTTCATTATGGGTCTAAATTAGGCTTTACTGATTGTCTTGTCATTGGGTGCCATTTTATGCACCAAGCATCTATAGAATAATCAATTATCAAGTCTTTGCAAACCCATAAATTGCTTCTCGTCTGAGCTGGGAACAAATTGAGGTCAAGTTTATAGTGGGAAGTGTTCTAAGTGGAAAATTTGGTTCTCGTTCGTGACGCGGAGATTATGTCTGCGTGAGGTGTTTTGATATTAATGGTGCTGTTTGGTTTTACTCAAAATGTTTTGTATGTAGGTTTATGCACCTACATTTGGTTATGACTATAGTAGTAAAGATATTCATTTAATTTTAGATATTTCTTCTGCAGGGTATCATTTGATATAAGATGTTGATATTGTTGATTATGATATTCATGCATCAATGTTGCATATTGTATGCCATGTTACTTTCAGTCTGGCACAATACTGGGACCCCCTGACACAATAGTGAACTTGGGCAACACTCAGATTCCCTTTGACATGTTCTCAGATTACCTGTTTGAATTGTCACAAACATCTTTCAAGTAAGTATTTTATTTGGAGATGGATGGATTCTTTTATGAAGTTCGTGAGAAATCAAACGTTGCTTTCTGAAAGTGTCCAGACTATATTTTCCTCTGTATTTTGGTTATTCATTGGAGTTGAGTATCACATGACCTGACAGCACCTGTCGTGTCTGATCAAGTTATTGTAAGAATTCTTTAATGGCAGGTCCTTTCCAATTTTTATCTAGGACCATTAAAAAGTTATGAACTGTCTAAGACTGCTAAAATGTTTTTGATAGGAAGGTACCCTTCTGTTATTGAAATAAAATTGGTGAGGAAATATCTTTTAAAGCAAGTTTCAGTCGTGAAGAACTGAAGTTGTCCTAAATGAAGGAATTATTACTAGAGCCGTCAACCTTTTGAAGTTTGTTTGTATCCAAGCGAAAGTAATTGGATTATGATATCGTTTAATTTTATTTCTCCTCTTACAGACCATCCAGTTATCATTTACTTGAACATAACTGTAACAACTTCAGTTCAGAAGTGGCGCAATTCCTAACTGGACAAGACATTCCCAGTTACATAACTAATTTACCAGCAGAAGTACTTCAGACGTGAGTAGGATAAAATGTCACTGGTTTGCGATAAGATATGACGGACACGTAAATTTTTATATTTTTTAATTTTTTTCATAAAAGATGAATAGCCGTAACTACCATCAGACCATGAATGTTTTGGGAAGTTGTTAGTATTCACAATGCTCAAAGCCTTTGAAAAATGAAAAAAAGCGATGTTGGCAATTATGTTTGTCTCAAATTGGTGAGAGTTGGTCGGATTCCTGTTACATGCTTTTTTCAGCTAACAACTTTTGAAAAGTCAATCATCCTTTTCTTCTTCGATTAGAGATGTTCAACCCATTGCCTTTACGAACAATAAAAACTAAATAATACCTTATATATTATGATAAGTCGAACGTCAATATTGCTCTTTCTAAAAGCGTGTCACATATGTTTTGAGAAAGATCAGTGCTAGAAACATTGGGTTTGTAATACATTTTTATATAATTCATCTTCTTGTAATTTATACAATTTTTGCTTTTTTGTTCTGTGTGACGCAAGGTCTCAAGAAAATAGACTGACTACAGTCATCACTAAATGATTGACTACAGTCATCGCTAAATGATTGAGCTTCATGAGTATGCTAATGTGATATGACAGAAAATGGATGTCGGCTAACATCTATCATAGACCATTGTGCATTTTATTGGAGCCAGTGTCCTTGCAATAACATACTGAATATGTGTGTATGTATGATACTCTTTCGGTAGACTCTCATGAATACGTCCATGTTTGATTTCTCTACATTAACTGGTTGTTTAAATGAGGCTATAAGTACTATAAATTCTATCATAAAGTAAATGACGTTTGTGTTGATTTTTCTGCAGTAGCCAGTTCTAAGTTGATGACTTTGAGTTTTGCAAGAAGACCATTATGAAAAATGTAGTTAACATGCAGTGAATGTCCAGATACGTAGCCCCTATTGGAAGACAGTGTGAACTAACTCGTTTCGTTGCATTTCAGACCAATGGGGGCCATGTTGAAAACGTTCATAGACAGCATGTCACATGGCCAAGGGCATCCAATGTTTGGAGGAAATACAAACGCTAACAATCAGGTATGGTGCCATTGGTTAATTACATTGTCGGGTTGATAACGGTTTCAGGTCAGGTGGTTATGGTTCCAGGATCAAATGGCTGTCTCAGTTCCTGATCCTTCATGAACACACCATGAATATATTGTTTTTGATGGACTGCCCTTGTACCACTTTCAGACACAGTTACATGTCAGTCAAATTGTCAGTCAAATGGAAATTAGGAAGTTGGGTGTGAAATCCCTTTTCAAGCAGAAAATGCAATGGCAGCACTTGAATTTAATACGCCGGTTCAGTCGGGTGAACTGACTAAGGCATTTGATTATTTTTTTATGACGAATTCTGGCTTATAGATCAGTCAGGTGTCTCAGCCAATTTTAAACAGAAACAATGGTTTACAAATATCTCTTGTTCAGTTTCAACTCTAGACGATAGCATTTTCCAAATCCAGATATCAACCTAGTCCATGCGTTTGCGCAGTCTTTTGTCTCGCATCATGACTCGCACGCCAATTATCCACACCACAATGATTACATTAAGGTGATCAAAATTCTGATCAAGAAACCAAATCCAATCACATCGTTTTTGGCTAATTTTTATTGTATTTCGTTTGGGAAATCCTAATTTAACATTTCAGAACCCAAATAGTTAAAAAATTACAAGTTTCATCGTACGATTTGCAATTTATGTCAGCCAGTGTTTTATTGTCACAAGTCATTGCTACTTTGGTAATTGTCCTGCTCCGCACAAAAAGAATTTAGACCAGTGATAGTCATCAAGAGAATTGGTTGCGCCAGCGGTTCTTGTTCAAATCTACTGACGAAATTTCTGATGCGATGCAGTGATGTCAACTACCCTCGTGTTTTGCTCTTATCTGCAGAACAATGTGGATCAACCACCGAGCACAGAGGCTGCTTCCTCGTCTGTAGACAACCATTCAAAATCTGATGACACAAAGCCGAGTAGTCCATCTATAGTCACATTTACTGATCCTAAGGTATTTATTTGTAAAAATTATTACTGTAATACTTACACCCTCTGCGTCATAACTTTATCTTGTTGTTTCATTAATAATGAACTATCCTACTATCCTGTACTACGTGTTGTAGGTTAATGTCAATCGCCATTTGATAAAATGACTCGGAATTCCCAGCCATGATGGCTGAGCGCTGGCGGAATTTCCTTTCATGATGCTTCAGTACAAGTGCAATTCTTCTTCAGGATATTTAGATTGACTCATTGTGGTTGGTCATGGTGTGTCATTGTTGAGCAGTCATGATTGAAAAAATATTTTTATCTAATTGCCTTTGGCATTTACTGTATGGAATTATTTTCAGATTGTCAGCTGAATCATGTGAATGAACAATTCTTTTCTTGTTTAGCACAAATTATGGCAAACAAATGAAATTCCATTGCCAATTTCTGAACAAAAATTGAGATTAAATGAAGAAAATTTCAGTCTGATATTTGCTTGGTCTGTATTGTATCAATGTCGTAAGGAACATTTGGTGAAGGTTCCTTTATTATTGCATAAAAAATAGAACTATTACCATTTCACCAATCATTTTTGTGAGGAATTTCTGTCCTTGTGAAGCACTATTTTAGCCCATATTTATGACCATAGGAGCTGTCTGAATGTCTCCGACAACGTAATGTTGTTTTTTTTTTGTAAATTATGATTTTAAATTACCAGGTAGAATTCTCATCCCTAAAGGATACAGCGACCGATAGTGAAGGTGATAAAAAAAGATTACAAGAAATCTGCGAATATGTGTCTAATGATCAATGTTCGTGGTCTGTGGGAAAGACACACATACAGTTGATTGGTAAGTAAGTTCTGATAGCATTGTCTGTATAATAGTCAACATATAACATTTATTAAACCATGTTATGTACCTCTAAATAAAATTTTGCTACTTTATTTTAGATTTTCCCCATTTTTTGAGAAATTTCTGTCAATCGCTTACCTGTTGAATCGAGGTTGTTGCAATGTCTTCTAAAATTTCCATTGTCGAGGTTTAATTGATTTGAATTAAAATGATTCTTATTCTGGATCTAAGTTTGAAATATCAGACTTGAGACAAGGTATGTAACAGGCCTGAGTTCTGTGAAATTTAGCAATTATTTTTTCTATTTAGGTGCTGACGACTCCTACTCATTTTTGGAGTGCTTTGTTGTATTCTTCGCCATCTAATGGTCATTTCATTGATACTAATAAACTCTCCTAGAAGCATATCATCTGTCGTTGATACATTTCAATGCTCCGCATTGCTCTTTTTTGTATTGAAAACTTCATAATTATCATCCTGCCTTTTAAATTCCTTTTAAATAACATCGAACACTGGATACCATGTAGATTTGTAGGCCATGTTAAAAGGTAATTCCTACACAAAACTAACTACATTTATTACGTGTTTATTGTTCATACGTTTGTTGCAGAAAACCTTCTACTCAACAATCGTGTTGAGAGCGACAAAAAGATAAAACTGCTGGGTATTCTGCAGCAACTAGTTCTAAACGAGGACATAGTCAGTATGATGCTACACTATAATATGCATGGCATAATGGAATACGCTTGCAACATCAGTCAGCTGCGGCGAGGCGAACAAGTTGGCGTCGTGAGAGTTGTAAGTTTTATACTCAGGAGTCTGTTGTGGATTTTGGTTTTTGTGGGCTGACACATTGTCATCTTGCTATGGTACTGGTGATATGTTTCAATAAGCGCCCTTGAAAAGATTGTTGTGATTTTCCTGGTATTCAGAAAATTGCATATTTTTGTCTTTCTATTACCCCAAATACAAGTGCTGGTTTAAAATCGGTAAGAGGGCCTAGTAATGGAAAATGTGTCAACAACACGGCACTGAATCGGAGAACTTATAGTTCCCTTTTTGTAGACAGCTCATGTTCCTTGGTCACTGACAATAGCGTCGTCAACATAGAATAAGGATTTTGTGTACCAATGACACCATTAGTTAAGTTTAGTTTATAAGGTGGTGAAGGAAACTTTGTCCTGTTTCTCTTTGAGCCTTGTTTTCCTTTGACACTTACCAACATAGTTACCTTTGGGAGTAGCCTTCGAGCTGCAGTGAAATTTAACTGTCGCCTATTGTATGTTTGAAGAATATTCCCTATTATAAGCACACGTGCCTTTATTTGGGGCGGAGTGTTTGTGGAAGGTCCCAGTGAGATGCAGATGGATGTCAAAAGGGTCGAGACCTGACCTGTTCATCCACATTTTTATTAAAAGTAGTAGAGGAATACAACGTGTGCTCACTTTACCTGCACATTCTCAGACCCCCTGGATCCACACCTGCGCAGAATAATAGTTGTTAATATAAAGACAACAAAGAAATGCAATAAAAGTAATAGGGATATTTTTATTGTTATTGATTTTCATAGCATAAATCCATGTGCATGATCTCATACTCATTTACAACAAGGTATATCATCTATCAATTTGCTATAAACATTTTAGTAATCTGTGTTTACATTTGCTAGTAGACGCTTGAATATTTAGTGGACAGTTTTGTCTTGTGTGTGTGCTTTGCACTAGAGCCTGTCATATTCATTGCTATTCAGAAAAAATCAGTTACCAATTTGGAGGATTTCATCTCCTTCCACTGCAGTTGTTTTTCAAATGCATAGTGGGACAGTTTTTGGCTTGTAAATCTCAGGTAACATCACAGATTACTTCGTTACATGCAAATTATTAGACGAAAACCAACACTTGTCTTTTGGGCATGTAACGATTGAAAATACAGTCGAAGTCAATGTGCTCTTTGGTGCAAATACAAGTAAGCAATCATGCAAAATTAAAAGCTTGAAAGTGAGTCTCAAAATGCATCAAATTAATGGATTACCAAATCTTTTGTATGAGACTCTGTAGGCATGTGCTATTGGATTATGCTGAAATTACCTGAAATGCCACCTAAGGTGCAAATTATAAGTCAGATAGCATGTCTGCAAGTTATCTGTGATGTCACCAGATGTTTACGAGTAGACAACCGCCCCAGAATGCACTTGGAAAATGACATCAGTGCCATCGATGAAATCTTCGAATTGAAACTAAAACACTATATGTGGATTGTCTATGTTCTTTCCAGCTGTCAAACTGTTGCCAGAGCCAGAAGGGAGTTGATTGGCTGTTGAGTCGTGAAGAGTTCACCATGGAGTCTCTGCCGGTCACTAATCGTATGGTGACAGGGGGGTGCTGTGTCTTCTGTTTGCTGCAAGAAAATTGCGAAGTTCGGGAAGCGGGTGCAACGTTGAGCTACAATGTCACTCAGTATAAGGTACGAAAGGGGTTTTCATTGCAGCCCTTCTAATTTAAGGAGTATTCTGGACAATGTCAGGGCCTGCTCGCTGACCTTTTGGCTGAAAGTCATGATTTATACCTGTGGTAACTGTCTATTTGAAAGAGGTTTTGTTGAAATCTTGAATTAAGGAAAAAATCCTGCATTAAATTTTGTTGTGTTACATTCACAAGAAGCAGCCTCAAATCTACTTTTGTTGTTGTTTTTACAATGTGGTTAATTAGCCATCGTTCTTTTATTACTTCATTAATTTTAGGTGACGGATGACACAGCGGTTGAAATTGGCAGTGCAGTACTGCAGTGTTTAATGAGTGATCTACCAGAGAAGACTGCTCATCACTGCCTGTCTGCACTGAAGACACTGATGTCTGAAAATCAAGAGGTGCGTGGTGATCCAACAAAATATTCCTTCCAATCTCATTGTATTTGCCTTTTGTTGACACATTGAAGCTGTATTTCATGAAAGTTGGCTGGCTAAAAAGAAAAATTGAATTGGCCCTTTTACTCTCATAAAATCAGACTCTTGATATGCCTTAGTGTGATAGGAATCTATTTTCATTACTAATAAGAACACTGAAACCTTTACTGATGCAAGAAAATGCTTCAGAGTTCATTGAGGTTGGCCAACCATAAAATTGCACAAAAATAGTGCATGTACGCATCGCCTGTGATGAGTTGTTAACTCTTCAGTTATGATTTCAGATCGGATGAGCACGGTAATTTTTTCAAACTTCAGTTAGGAGTTCGACATTGACAATTAAACAGTGACAAAATGCCTCTTTGAACTCAGCAAAATTTGTCTTTTCTAACCCCTAAAGATTTGTTGTCGTGCAATGGGTTGCATCGAGTGTGAGAATTTTTTGACAGTTTTCGATCAAGTATAATTCTAGAATGCATGACTCGTCCTTCTAAGCCGAACACTGGCAGCTGTTCATCCTCACTGGGATTTGGCTATTGACTACAAGTAACTGGACATACACTTTATTTGGAGACTGCCTTGCATGTCAACCCATGTTTTGTCTAAGTACAGAGCTGGCTTGATCTTTTTACTTGTCATGACTTTGAAATCAGATGACGGCGTGTTGTCTGAGACACAGCTCCTCATTAATAATTTCCTATCAGTGTCACTGAAAATAGTTCCCTGCATGCCTGTCTGTGATTAATGGTCAATATTAGTTATACATGGCAAGGCCTCATTGACTGAAACACTTGACTGAATTAATTTCTTCAGCTAGTAAGGTGATAATGAGCCCCTAGCCTCAGCACCTGCCTGTAACGTGCGTGCCTACAGTGAATTATCTTCACATTTTGTGTTAACACGACTTTGTCATATTTCATCATCCTACAGGTCACTGACCTTGCATGTGTAATGGGTGTGGAGCTGGACAAATACAAAGCCATGTCACCACGCATAGCTGAGATCACCAAGGTGATGGAACCCTTACTGCAATAAGACCACCTCTAACTTAGACATGTACTGAAGATGTGTTGTTAATTTATTTTACATTTCTCAACATTTGTTGTTTTACCATGTGCGTATTGTCGTCCATATGATTGTCCATAAGCCAGTGAGGTAACGAGGACAATTTGAATTTGTATTTGAATTTCCCTTATTTGACTGTTTAAGGGCATATGCCCTAGTATACACACAAGGGAGTTTTTACACTTGCTCCAAGGAGTCAAAGGACTGACTAGTTGTACACAGTATGTTAGTGTGGAACTTGCACGTTTACTGTTCCATATAAGCTAATGGCAGTTTAAGGTTGATTGTGCTCCGTTAACTATGGTCATACCTGAAGGATGAAACCACAGTTTGTGATGTACCGCAGTGCAGAGTTCTACAGGTGTAATACTGTAATTGCTTACTCTTGTCAACACATTTTGTGAGTGTTGCTTATTTGGACTTGAATGGTTGTTTTGATAATCTTCCTTATAACAGTCTGATACATTGTGAAGGTAATGACTATCTACTGTGTGTTTTAAAAGTCTTGGTAAACATAGATGCACGTTATGTGCATGCCTGGACATTTGTAGTCATGTGAATAAGCCTGGTGAATTAAAATCAAAAAGCGTCACACTTTATCAAGAGAAGGGTCCACATCTTGTTAGTCCAACAATAGTTTGTGGCCTTCTGATTCTGTATGGTAAAATGTCACCAAAGTCAGACAAAAATAATTTTCAAAATACCCCTTTTTATTTTCAAGGGCTTCTATGCGGTGTAATATTTTTTCACATATTTTTATGGTGATTGCTGCAACTTCTACATAGTGTGAAAAGCTTAGCCCCGAATATTTTGTCAAAAATGAAGACTTCCAATTTTTTTTTGTTCTTGAAAGGCAAGTTCTCAGGCTAAAATGCCCGGACATATTTTCTAGCTAATAAAACAAATTAGGTTTAAGCAAAAAATTTTTACATCAACAAAACTTTCGGAAACCAACATAAAAAGACAATTTGTTAAAAAATTAACCATCATATGTTTACAAATATTCAAGTATTATTTTCCAGCACGTACTGTCTGGTCATTGCAACGTACTGTTTAGAGGGTGGACGGCTCCGTTCTAACAAACCGTGCGAAGTCCCAATATTATCTATTGTTTGTAAATCTACCGTGAACAAAACAAAGTATCATTGTAACATACAGATTTTGAAGTTCCCTTGATGTGTAATGTAATGAGGTTCAATGTTTTTGGGGTTAAAATGTAGTATTTTAAAAAATATGCGATAACTGACCTTTGATATCGAAGGTAGTCAATTACCTTAAAGATTAAGAGATACGTTTGGCGGAAAAATGATTTTCTAAAATCAGCCTCAACATGGAATCGAACCCGGAACGCTGCAGTCACAGCCAAACTCTAAACTGTTGTAGCTAAACCCTCCTCTGGATAAATGGCAGAATATTTTAAGTGTGTTGAACTTGTATAGTCACCAGCTTTGATTTCAGTGAATGTCTGTCAGACAATGGCGAGAGTTGGCTTTTAGTAATAAAAATGATAAGAACAACAGATTTTACTGTTTTAATAACTGAAAAAGTCCATCCCATCCAAAAATGTTTTTCTGCTGTAAGCCTGATAATGACCCTTCATTGCCATCTAATTACAGGCCCCACCCATGTTATTTTACAGGTGCAAAGTTTTAGCTTCTTAATTAACAACACAGGTGAATATATTACAATGTGTTTATTGGTTAATGATTATGCAGAGAATATCACTTTCAAAGTGATTTGAATTGTACATTTATAATGAACTGTTTTAACATTTAACCTTAATAGTTATGGAAGCACACAGCAAAAATCTTACAAGAGTAAAAATCATTTAAAACCAAGTAGGACAGTAAAACTAAATTTATTTGAAAAAACTAAACGCTCTTGCCAAATGCTACCTCATACTTGGTGCAGAATTTTTGGCGAGCTTTTAAAATTACATGTATTCCAGACATTACATCTTTTGATCATAGTTTTTAACCATGTTGCCACACATATTATTTCTTGTCAGAGAACTCCTTGAAGGTATTCATGGTAGTCAAACATTCCGAGTTCGGACACTACCAGTAATAACAGTAAAATCTCACCAACGTCTAAGAAAAATAATTGGCAAAATTTCCCGGTTTTCATTTTAAAGGTTATCAGTTTATGAATTTTAACAATTTTTCAAAACAGTGAAAGGTTTTAAAGTGAAACTTTCAGGGTAATTCCTTATCTGTGTGATTGCTTGTCCAAATTAGTTACAAACACAACATACAGTGTGACAGTGTGAATGTGATGTAGGTTGAAAATTGCCAATTGTTTTTGAGAACGAGTTTTGTGGCTACAGTAATTCGCCGCAAATCACTGACCCGTGTCCAGTAAGTATAGCGACGTGGTGCTGGGGAATTATGCTGAATGATGCGGGTTATGTGAGCCTGCGAGGTACGCAATTAGTGCAAAGGTCACCTATTCGCAGAATTTTTTGTTTTAACATTTACAAGTTGTCATTGCACTTTTTTAGTGTAGATGATGTTCAAATAGCATTGTCATTTAGTTCCTGCTATACATTAGCATAGTTAGGAGCATGCAGATACATTTTTAACTTTGGTAAACAACTTGCATCATAAAAAGCATTGACATGGTACTGTTCATAGTTTGAGGGAATGGGAAAAATGAAACCTCACTTTTCAGTCATATTGTCCCAAATTGGTGAGATTTTACTGAAAGGTGGTGAAAAAACACCTGCGCTACCCTCAATTAAATCTACCTCTGCTATTTACATAGTGGGGGATTGTTTTATTCAGCTAACACTAGCAAAGCGGCTTCAGTTACTCTTAAAGGCAAAGTACAAGAAACTCCGTATCGTTACTTGGAAATGTAAAAGACAAATAAGTGCTACAAACAAGTCGTGCAAACAACAAAATTTTTGCCAAAATAGCTACATGAAGGCTTGTGCTCCTCAAAAAAATTATCTAAAGCCCAAAGAGCATGGTGTTTGAAATGCCTCGTTTAATACAACTAGAACAAGGACATCAAAACCACAAAGCAATGTAGAATTTCATTTCATGGAATTCAAAAAATATTAAACTGATTTGTCTTCAATATAATTTAAATGGCCAACATTACCTACATCTTGAATAAAAAAATAATATATTTTTATAAAACAAACCGTCTAACTAATACAAATAGCAGGCAAAAGCATCCTTCACGTCGCACACATAACAGCTTACAACTATCATTATATCCCAAAATAAAGTTTTAGCACAAATACTGATCAAGAAGCGAGACACCAAGACAAATGACTACAAACCTACTTTCATGAAAGTATCCAAAATATAAGTCTGTTCAATCGTGATTAAAAGCTTTGATTCAATGTTCAAGAAAAGCATAAAATGTACTTTTTGATTTCATTATCAAGTCAAAAACCATTTACAATCGTTCCCACTTAACCGCATCATGTTGCCTCCCAATCAGCATCTTGTACTGTTATATGAATATTCATGAGAACACAAGGAGCAACACGACGTGATAACATTTCCATAGAATGACAAAAATATTGCGATTTCAAAATGGCAAAATTGGCCACTTGAAAACTTGTATTCATCACACTTTCACAGCATGACTTTGTGACCTTTAGTTTCACCTTGGCACAAAGGTTACCAAAGCCACATAAACAATGTAGTGCACTCAAAATTTGTCACGATTGAAAACTTGAGAGCAGGTTCATATTTATGACACTCCTCTGTAAACGTTTGAGAGACTGCATGGCCCTTGATTATTAGATACGGGTATTAAGGCCCCATTCCCCTTTGAAAAATACATCACACAAAATTCCCATCAGGTCCAAAATTTCCTCTGCACTGATTAAAAAAATTTCCCTCTAGGTCAGAATCCCATTTATCCTGCACATACCAATTCCAAGAATAATCCACGTCCTGATGGGTGGTCTGCTCTAAGCAGTATGTTAGGCAGCTCTTCTTTTGAAATGAGCACAAGACTCAAGGCTTGCCTACTTCACGCATCTCCAGCAGGTGGACTGAGTGACGACAAGGGATTCTCCCCTCTCTCACATTTCCACTCAGAATGCATAGGTACCCTTACACTCGGCCGATGTGAATACACGTCCCAAGTTCACAGCTAGTGTAACTGTTACACTGGTATGCAGAGTAGGATGTAATTTAATGGTGAGTCTCAATTTATTTTGTATTTTTCACGATTGTGCTTCATCTGGGAGGAACTCTTACATCAAAGCAGCAGACAGTTAGACCCGAGAAAATGGTAACTACACTTAACTAAAGTGGCAGCCATATCATCAGACTATTTTGAACAGCACCCTGTAAAAGAAAATTTTCAATTTCATACAAATCATTTGCCTCGTAACTCTTTACTTATATAAGCGTAGTTGAATAAGGAAACCAAAGGCAATAACGATCCATCAGCGTTTAAAGAACTGTCTTAAATCTTTGCCACCATGTCGCAGTGTGTGCTACTACTAGAGTCTTTGTCTGTAGTGTCAATCTCCTCATACATATGAGGGCGTTTCTTGTGCACCCAGACGGGGGCGCCACCTTCCTCTTGTCCGATGTGAATCGTTGTCACAAGATCGCCACTCCTTTCTGCCACTTGAGAATCCAGCACACTGGCACCTCCTACATGGACACGGGTGACGCCAGTCGATTGGCTCATTTCACCACTAGAACTGTCCACACTTTTCATCACAGTGTCGTAATTGGGATCAGTGTCCTCTTCTGAATCGACCCCATTGATGTCAACATCGTCTAAGTTTATTTCTTCGTAACACTGACGCCTGACAGTTTGCCTTGTGGAGCTGGGCGCTGGTTCTTCTGCCTTGTGCCTACTATTCACAGACTGAACATGGTGTGAAGCGGGGTCAGGATTCCTTCCATTGGGTTTGTGTACTTCGGCGTACAACTGTCCCACCTGATCAACCACTTGATTGGCTGCAGCTTGGTTGTCTGAAATATGGTCAAGGCAACATTTGATTTCACAAGTTCAAACAACATTTTGTTTCGTGTCGGCCCGTGGACTAAGCAAAACTATGTGGGAAATTAATTCAGACAGAAACACTGATGTCTAAGACTTGATGAAGCATTAATTAAAATTGACATGAATCTTGTTTACGAAAATCATAAAAGGGCATCACAAGACTTGAAAAGGAGTAGCACTGAAGTATAATGGGAAGACAATCACCATTAGAAATCCAGTTGGACATGAAAACTCTCATTTTTTGTGGAGAGAACTGATAGGAAGGAGTTTCAACAACTGTGAGTGCTCAATGTAAGAGCACAGGTGGATAGTTCATATGCCCCTTTGACAATAAAATCGTGCCATTGTCTCACAAAAAAATAATAGAAATTTGCATTCTGGATGCCCACAAAATATGCATTCAGTAAGAATACAACACTCACCATGTCTAGACGAGCTTGCAAGCCTTTTCAAGTGCCCAACATCGACAGGAGGGGGAGCCACCAGTCCATCACCAGACGAACCAGCTACCCCGCCACTAATTTCATCATATAAATCGCTTGAAGTACTTTCTCGTTTCTCCAACGCAGTAACTGTGCCATTTCCGCTTTCGCCAGCAACCTATGGCAACACGTACATAAAGAAATTATTAGATTTTGGTACATACATAGACTACATCCAGCATAGCATTACTCGTTCAAGAGCCACTCAAGCAAAATCTCGACCTCAGAATGTGCAAACCCTTCTCAACACCTTCATCACACCGGCAGGGGTGAAAGGCAATGAGCAATTGCTTGAATACAACACCAACTGTGGGGTTCTAACACAGATTGAACAATGCTTAGTCTCAAGGTGGAAACGAAGTTATGGCTGCACCTGTCAATTCCAGCTACAGACCCCAAAACTCTAGTCCTGGACTTGCAAACAAATTCAAGACGTGTACCCCTAAACTCCACGTAAGAAACAAGGAGGCTTCACATCCATGTATCAAACTCCAGTGTTGCATCTCATAAACCAAGCGAGGAATCTGGTCCCCTGGACTGGAGTTTGATATCTGGTATAGAGTTAGGCCACTGAGTATGGAGAATTATTGGAGCCTGTGTGGAGTTGACAAGCACAGGTCTAAGATTTTTACTATGGACTTGCTTTTAGCTGGTCCGAAATGGAGTTTTTAGATCACAGCTGGAACTGTTTTGCTCATTTTCAAGGCTGTACTGAGGACTAACCCGGTGCGACATGACCCCCAGCATTAATTACCTAAGTTTGACTCTGAAATGGGCAACTGTAAGGCAACAGCCTATAGTCCTATTCAGTTCATGAGTAGAAACAAGTTTTTGAAATTCCACATTACGAAAGTGCTTCGATGCTTAACATTTTTGACCCACGCAACATGTCCACATGAAAACAACATGCAGTTGCTTTTTTATCCCTGCTGCCCGCTATAAACAATAATTGTACAGTTCAAGAGCTTCCTTTCACTAAAATGTCCTAACTATACGGCGTTTTCATGCATAGCATAAACACGAAATTACGACCAGTCATACGATTAAGATAAGTCTCCGTTCAGACAATGTAAAAATGCTGACAACTGCCCAAATCGTTAATTGAACAGATTTATTTTACGAAACAGTAATGAGCAACTTTATTACAATTAAAGGAACAACTTACTACGGAATAGTAATCTTCTTCAATAATTCTAGAGGCGGCCTCCGATTTGCGCTGATGTATGCTTTCCAGGGATTCTCTGGCAGTGATGGCCGAGTATGGAGGATCTGACAAGATACGGATGAAAATTCATTGATGAATCGACACCTGAAGATGCACTCAAATTTTGTTGGAAGCCATGATTTTGAAACTGACAAATTAAACAGTGTGTAATCCATCTCACCGTGTGTTGTCACTGGTAAATTCTGCTTGAATTTATTAAAACATTTTGCAACAGTAGGCATTACAGTATCATAGATGCAACATTTTCACGTGTCAGAGCATCATAATAAAAGTGAAGGTTTTAGTCAAAATGGCAGCAGCCTCATCATAACTGAGCACAATTTAATATAAAAGTGCTCTCAAACACATTTCCTGTAATTCCTGAAGAGATATATCTATCCTTAGAACAAATTTCTTCCAGCTACTCAAAAGTACTGTAATAGTGATATGGCTCCATGAAGCAAATGACATAAAAGATTGATACTAGAGCACCATCTTGAGCACAATTTCAATAAACAACAATCGTCCATGACATAGTGACAAGCTAAAATTTGCACAAATTACGTGTCAATCAGACGAAAAATGAAGCCTGTATCATACCAATGATAGGATAGGTCTAAAATAAAGCTGCTCTCATACCCAGAGACACCTGTTGCAAGCCTGAGACACTTATCAGTATACCACCTTGTCATCAGTAAATTTAAAATAACTCGAGGACAATAAGCCGGAGAGAACAATGGACGGTACATTTCACGTAGCTCATTACCTGGATCAGGTGGTCGTATGGGTGGCGTATTTCCTGCTCTGGGCAACATGGAAGCTCCATCAAATGCACCGTGTGAGGATGTGGTTGCTGTAGCTGGCGATTCCAGGTCAAAGTTTTTCTCCGGAACAGGTGGAGGAGGAATCACTGCATAGTATTCTTCTTCATCCACGACTTTCGTCGGCGACTTTGGTCTGGCGTCGGACATCTTGTTTTTATCCACCACCGCGTAGGTACCGTCATAATCTTGGTCTTCGTCTACAGGACTGCTTTCTTTCGAGGATGTTGGCGGATTTTGGGTCACTGTCGTAAACTGATCACTGAAGCCAGCGCCAGCCTCTGGGATGGTTGGACTCTCGACGATTGCGTAGTCTTCGTCGCAGTCATTGCTTGGATCGGCTTGATTGTCTTCGCCATGAAGCTTGACATGGGCGTATGGATCAGAAGCCTCCACCATATTGGAATCGGTACCCTTTTTCACCTTGTCGTATGGATTCGTTGTCATCTTCGGATGGAACGTCTTTCGTTGAATATGGTCGTAGTCGTCGTCTCCATCTTCAGCTTCAGGCTCAACACTAGCTCCTGGTGAGGCCTCTGGCTTTATCTCGGCATTCCTGGAGCACATGGTAAGCGGATATTATAATGCCAGTCTATGTCAACCCAGTGATTGTATACACACAAAAATGAAGGTGCGAGTCAAAACATCAGATATTAAAGGACCTACAAACCCGCACCTTCTGCCAAAAAAACAACTTTTGACTAAAGCCACTTAAAAATGGGTCTTGTCCTGTTTTTGACAAGAAGGTTATGGCAAGTCAGCCAATTCAGCCAAAATAACTACAAAACTACAGATTTTAACTCAGTAGGATTGTTACTTTTTTATTTCACTACAAGTATAAGACAATACAACAATGGTGTAGGGAATTCGCCCAGAAAATGAATCATTATATCTAGGCTTATATATACGTGCATAACAATAAATTAGTGGAGTGAAATATAATGACGAGCAAGGACACAAAGAAAATAACAACAACAGAAAGGAATGACTTGGAATTAAAGGACTAACATATTAACACAAAATAAAAACAAAAAGCTCAACATAGCATAAAAATTAAATCAATTGTTTACTATGACATTTAAAAATGAAAACATTACACCAATAATTTAACTTGAGACAATCACATAATAAAAGTGAGTTTTTTCATACGTATTGCTACTAAATGAATTCCAAGTACTTTATTCAATCAATCGCAATTCAAGAAAAGGATAAAAACACGATGCCTACGAAGAAAGTCGTTTTTGAAACAGACTGAGGTTTACAGTAACTAAAATACTATGATGAGTAATACAGGCAAACTATGTCGATAATTAGCTCAATGGTAAAAATAAAAGTCATAACATAAAAACAAATTAACATCAGTTTTAGATGTTTTGAAAGTCACAGTAACTGGGCTAGCAGAACACCACAATGGTGTAAGTCGTAAACTGCAGTTACAGAAACAGAGTATCTAAAAGCTTTTTAAAACGAGCTACTTGTGAAACTTTAAAGTTTAAGATAAACTTGCTATGTAATTCATAATTATGGACATGAACTTGTTGAATTCACACTTGTGACAATTTTCGTATTCAAAATATAACAATACAACATCACATTCATCCACCCAGCAGATTTCATCGAGTAAACTCACAACTGAATGAAAGCTGATTGCAACTTGAACAAATACTAAGCTCTCCCTATTTGGAATATTCTCCCCATTTATGATATCCAAAATAGCCATTTCCAATAAAACAGTGTCATTCTGAAATTTGCTGTGTTGTTGTATTTTGTGTCTACGTGCAACGCCACCTATTGTTTACAATAAGCTTGAATGAGGATTTCAAAGTAGAGGAATTTCACAACTTTTTTAAAATTCCTTGATATTACCATGTCTTTAAATTACCATTTTCCATGGTGTGTTGCTCAAATGATGCACAGTAAAAAGTCCAGCATTATCAAACACCCGTGAATGACAGAAATTGCGTTTGTCTTCGTAAACTCTTCCTAGTCTGAGCACCAGAATTTGAAATTGAGTCAAACAGACGGTTTTTATGCTCTCACAACACCAAAGAGTTCTATGTCAAACCTTGACCAATCAAAAATTCCTCCCCACAAAGCAGTTAATAGCAGCTGCTAAGTTCTCCAACAAATGACCTTCAATGGAAATTCGTAACAAATTTCTTGCCTCAACATTTGCCAGCTGGAATTTTGATGGCTCTCCAAACGCAGTTGTCAGTGAATGTTCCCTTTCTATTCCTCATTGCCACACCACCCGACAACTGTACCTGTCATTCAACATCCAGAGCAGGTTTATGGGGGTCATTTCAGGAAGTTACTACATCTGGATTTCCAAAAATTTCAAACCTGCTTTTAAACAATTATTCCCAAATACAGAAGTTTGTGGAGGTGGTTTCAAGTAGTAATCCTATTTGGCTTTTTCAAGAAAATTACGAACCTACTTTTAAACAATTATTCACAGAAATTTTAGACTGAAAACATTTCTTGGGTAGAAAAGCATGGACGTAATAATTGAGGTGGATGTCCTATGACTACTATAACGGCTACGGTAATTCTCAACACCCGAGATTATTTGGAGAAATAAAAAAGAAACCTAAGAATTTTTTGTCCCTGACTTCTTTCACTTGGTGGGAATTTCTTGGCCCACCTAATTCGCACACAGTCAGTTTTGTACTTCGGAAAATATCAAGGCAAAGCCCGTTCATTAACTCCTTATCTGTGTTAATAAGGTCTAAACACTGTATCTTCACCATTTAATTCATCCATTTGAATATGTGAATATCTCATGCTGCTGTAAACATGAGGTGATCGATGACCTGGGTGAGCCTGCTGTCACTGAGTCACATGCTCAAAAAGTGTTTTGTTAATGATGGAGCCAAATACTCTTATACCAGAACACAATGAAGTAATTTAATTACTGTTGATGAGATCAAGTTGGCAACCCGTAGGCTGCATTTCAGTAAATTTACACGTGCGCAGTTGGCAATATTTGGCTGTTTCGTTAACTTTACACACCCATCAACTGCGAAGTCTGTATAATCAATTTATTTGGCACACATCAGCAAAATACAATAATTCTTCATTTGTTATGAACAAAATAAATAAAATGTATTTTGATTGACAAGCCATACCTCTCCTCATCCGCTTTTTGCTCCACTGTGGATATTTTGGCTGAACCGGATCTGTCCTTGTTCTCTATAACGCCATTACTTTGGTGTGCGCTCTCACGCTGACTCGACCTCGACGACCCGCGCTGACCCCCACTGCCCTTTGACCCGGACGAGTTTCGTTGACCACTCTCAGTCACCGCGGACCCATTACTCTGCCTCTTTGTAACTTCACCAGTTTCCTCTTCGACAAAGACCTCAGTCTGTTCAAAGGATGCCTAGAAAAAGAAACAGATAACAAAGATATTTTTAATAACGGATTATAAATGCAACGGTTTTTGTTTGTTTTTGGTTTAAACAATGGAAGCCTTTCAAGCATTCAGACAACGACTGATGAAGTTGTTAATCAATACATTCAGAATATAACAGCAACATGCAAAAATCATAAAAACAACTTGGAGATTTTGTTCAGTAAAGACACAGTCAGTGAAAACAGATGAAACTATCACAAAATTAATTTTGGTTTCTAGAACAATTGAACTTCAACAAATTTCGTAAGTAAACATCACCTTTGGTATGTCTTGTTATTTCTACTTTTCATTAATTTTGAATCCTTCAAGAGCACACAAAAGATAAGACAGGGAGTCACAGAGTAATAAATCTCATTTTGACAATTAAATGCTGGCATATAATGTTCCAAACACACACCTAAACATTTCACCAGTCCCATTATTCTTCAGATGGGTTTTAAGGTCATTTGTCACTGAGCTCATTAATTAGCTTGCTTTGTGATGGTTACAAGCCTGGTGACTCATTTGAGTGATATGTTGCACAGGGCATTGGCTAATTCTCAACTGATGTAGAGTAAAATCCAATCCAATTACAAAACATCACTGTCTAAATGTCATGTATACAACAGCTGTGCAGAAAAATGAAGGATCTCTGTTTAAGTTTCCATCAGAAAAGATATTTATAAGAATTGAATTTTGTTGTGACAAGTCTGGCTTCTATGGGTAAAGTTTGAAAACCTATACAGTGAGTTCAAAGTATGGTAGATTAGTCATTATTAAGACATTTTGTATTGTTAGTTCAATACGTTTATTTCAAGACATGGCACACAAACTCCTCGCAGTATGAATGTGGACTTCGAATATGTACGTGAATTTCATAATAGCAGTCAAATTTGAATTTTTTGTTGCAAAGAACACAATAAAATAGTAATAAGAGAACAAACCAGTCTGATGCTAAAAATTTTCAATAACATTTTTGACATCCAAGTCTACACATATCGTGCAACCATCGTCTGCTTATGTACAGCACTGACGGGCAATTTGTACGCAGGGCCTTGTTTCACGAATCCTGTATTTATGGTAAGATTAAGGGTCAGTTGGTGGCAAGATGTCAGTAATATTTCCAAAGACATTAACAAGACTAATCTCATCGGCCGCTGCCATTATTGTGCTGTGAACAGTAGCGACACCTAGCGGGTGTGTGCTCCGACAAAGTACAGCAGATGTTGACTACCATGGCCGATTTTATTGTGTCAAATTCAACATTGTGAAGTATCTTTGTTTAAAATATTGAGAATATAAAATATGAGTGGTGTATTGGAAAAATACACATACAGGCAAAGCAGAGAGTAAATCAAAAAAATTTTGGGCAGCGAAGCTAACGTAAACTACGAGTAATACATTTTAAGCAGGAGAGAGTTTCAGTAAACAGTGGTGTCCAGGTGAAAGTAGGCAATCAGAGGGCGGCCGGTACAGAACCTGCAGGATTTTGTCCAGGAGGGGGTCAGGAGAAACGTAATAAACATAAGATAGGTCTGCTGAAGGTAGCATCAAAAACATAGCATTTCTTTCCTACATAAGCATAAGAAGCATCAGGGGGGAAGGGGGCGAGCACCCCTCAACCAAAAGGTTGGGGGCAGAGATAGCTTTCCAGCCCCCCAAATATCCCAGGTGTTAATAAGTATCAATTAACAATTAATTATTAAGTTTCAACTCACAAACTTTGTATTAAAATAAAATTGAAAAACAGACTCTCCCCCCAACCATCAAGTGTTTCCTATGCCAATGTCCAAAAAGTGCCCTCTAACAACATCCGAACGGGGTTCCAGATCTTTGTTTCAAAAATTCACAGGTTACAACATTCTACATTCTAGCAGGGGGGTTTGGGCTCCCCTGGTTCCGTGCCTGATGGGATTTGAAATGGCTAGCGACTAGGGGTGGGATGTAGTGAGTGAAACTGGGAGCAACTGGAGGTTGAAAACCAGCGACAGATGGAATTCCTACCTGCAGTCCAGTAAACCTGTATTGCATGCCCATCTAAAACAGTCACCATGCCTATTGAATACACACTCCATCAAGTCGAAATGTTTACAATGCCTTCTAGATCTCATAAACCACCACCAAAAAGTCATTTTCATCAACTCACATTTTATTAACTCGACTATCAGTAGTTAAAGGCATATTCAAGGCATTGGTGGGTAAAAAATGGCCAACTTCAAAGTGAACAACATAAAGATGCCTTAACCCCCCCCTTCCAGACTTGATGTTTTAAGACCCGTGTTGAAATAATTATCTAAACAAACGACATTGTCACTAACTTAACCGAGAGGTGGGCGCTTAATTGGAAATCTTCAAAAATAGCAGGGGGGCGGTTAACCGAGCAGTGGGCGGTTAAATCGAAAATCCACCTAAAGTAGGGGTGGGCGGTTAACTGAGCATGGGCGTTAACCCGAACGATTACGGTACTACCAAAGTACCCACTGATGTAGGGCTTAATATGCCATTAAGATTATCTGAAACCTTATTTAGAGGCCTCCATTGTAACACGTATATCAAAAAACTAGGCTTTGTCAACTAGTAAAAGTAATACATAACATTTTCTGAAAGATAAAAGACAAGGGAATGTAAAACTATGTTTTATATTTATGTACCATTATTATCATTACATTAACACCTTTTTAAGTCAAAATTTCATTTTTTAGAATGGTACATTGATAGCAAAATACCCTTCTGTAGATTTTTATGAACCTTTCTAAATGAAAACTTCACCAGTTGCCTCAAAAACGCTGTTAGAAATTTTCAGTTAGTCTTTTCAATGGTTTCTATGACAAATCAACTCGCAAAACATAAGGTATTTTTGTAAAATACAGCAGTCATATTCGTCTTTGTTATACTACGCAAAAACTAGACCTTTATGTCAAAAATCCTAACAGCGCTTTTGAAATTGGTGAATACTAAGTTCGGAAAGTTTCAGCTAAAGCCACCAAGCTGTTTTCATTTTAAGTTGATTTGCCGCTGCTGAGAAAAAGCCGATTAAATCGTGAGAGGTGAATATCTTAAGATCTTTGGTTAATTATTCAATGAAAACTTATTTTCGGTCAATACAACCGATACATCCGTTAGCTGCGTTCATTATTGCATCATTCACTTGCAACTTTACATCAATTTGCAGAGCGTAGTTAACTTGATTATCACAAAAAAACTTCTTAATCAGTAAAGTTGATTCCAAGTAGGCCATGGGCAGACTAGATTATGGGCGGAGCCAATATATTAAGTGGGTCAAGCTGGTGCATTGTGGTCCACTTTAAAGTAGGTCAACAGTTCATTGTTAGACACACCACGCACTAGGAGACTGATATGAAACCCAAGTACAAAATGTCAATACAGAAATTGGTCGGTAGTTAAAGCACATCGTGAGCATGAGATCGAAACATTGAAATGTCAAATTTGGGTAAGAATTTTATCTCTTTTCACAACTTGTTGTGTTCGTGAACACAAAGTAAATGTGGCATGATGAAGCAACTTAGAATTCCTTCTCGATGGTCGTATGGATGCAAACACACAACTCTCTATTATCAAAACTGCATTTTGTCCTTTTTCCCGGCGTCTTTCTATAATATGTACACGTCGTTGACGCAAAATTATGGCGACTGAGTGAATGAAAGGACTGAGGGTACATACAGAGCTGCTGTGCCTGGCCAGAGATTAGATTTGAGTGACAGCCACGTAACACTTGACCTTGGATAAGTAACAGATTTCCATGCAGTTGTGCAGTTCCAAGACGGTTCTACTAAATCTTTTTCTCGTTACACGTTATATATTTCATAATTAAAGTTCCTCGAGAATGAAGATCAGGTATTTTTCTAGACATATGAAGTATTGTAAAAATGGACAATTTTTATGAATAAGGTTTAAGATATCCTTAAAGTAATATTTACTTCAACTTTTCCTATGGCAAATTATCAGGCAGGTTACAAAACTATACAATTAAAATTTATTATGCACTGAAGTCCACGCCACAATAGAAAATTAATGTACACCTCGAACTGCAGTCAAAATTGCACAAAATGCTATGCATCTCAGCCATGCATTTCTTTGTCATGTTTCCTTAAAAACTGTTAAGCCATTTTGACAATGCTTTCATACAAGCACTATTTCCTTGAAAACAGGATGGCACAGCACTCCAAAAATCAAGTGGTGCTGGCGTATCCCTGCCATAAATTCAAATACTGTGAAATTTCACCATAATCTGTCAAGTCAATTTCAATCGACAAATAATTGACAAAGCAAACATTGTGAAGGGATAAAAATGCTGCAATAGTGTCCAAATTATGTTGACTATAACCACTAGGTGAACTTAAACTGTCTATATGTGAAAATCAGCCCAGATAGCAAGTACTAGTCAATGATTTGTAAACAAGAGCAATGCAATGCGCCCACTAATACCTATAATAATGGTCCAATCACAAATGATCATAAATACAGGTACAACACAGGCACCGAAAATAGCACAGGCATAATAACAACACAAAACAAGTAATGTCACTGGGCATATAATATCACAGATCACACACCAGGCATGAAACCTATTGTGGCAAGGTATGCACTCCACCACACTAAGGGTTAAAAAACTACAGTGTCCAGGGTACCAGAAAATGTTAGGTCTAAGGGCACAGTAAACATAGTCACAACAGGGAAAGCACAGAGGACAGATAAATTCCCTCCTTGGTGTTACTGTATTCATCTGTTTGTCTGCACTGTCAAATGAATGACCCGGGACAATACATACAGCACAACAACCCACGACATTGTCCAGCAGTGTTCATACATTGTCTAGCAGTGTTCGTATGTTAACAAACTGGAACAATGTTATGATAATCAGAAACTTATGGAGTTAAAAAACGCAAACTAAAATAATAGAATGTCTCGTCTCAGCCACAAGTAATCCACCATTATTTGTTTTCTTCACAAAACATGCTCTCTTGATCTCGCTCTGGTCCATGAAACAACAATATCTGCCAATGGCTGTTCAATGGGATTTTGCTAGTAAGATTTGCCTCCCTCTGTACGGTCTCTGACACTGTTCAACTACCAACATGTGATGTGATCTATGAGATTCCCTTGCTGGTAATGGCGAAACTTGTCTCAACTCCGTTACAAGAAAAATAGTGTTTTCGGTCAATTACATTGTGCAGGGCTATTGATTCTACAATACCTTGTCCATCAGACATGCCGACAATATCGCATAAACCCACTACTGCCTCTAAGACAGCACTGTGCATGTACACATATGGCACATCACCTTGACCATAAACATACAAAATTAGGCAACAACTCCATCTGTTGAATTCCAGAATCAATGGATTAAGTATGGCACTTGATATTTTGAGTCGTAACTAAAGGTTCATGCATTTAAATATTGTTCTTAGAAGTATTGTTACTTTGTTACTTAACTTCCAAAGGTAAGACAAGGAGATGAATAGTCAGGCTGTTACATTAATGATTTGTTCTACCAAGAGATGCCTCTTGCTAGAACAGAAAATCACCACAATTTCGTATGACGTGTTTACAAGACAAGTCATTGACTGTGCACTTTAGCGACCATACTATGGGAAGTGAACTACATTCTTGAAGTGCAGCTTTAGTGCTCTAATACGAGTACGATGATACATGCTATTGCGGGGTTACAAAGAAAATTTTATTACCAAACAGAGCAGACAAATACTGAGGAACCACCCAAGTGCATAACTTTATGAAACAAAGTCCAGGTGCAAACACAGCAAAACTACTCCAGACGTTGCTCAAAACTTGCCAGTCCAGTGACCTTTCAAATTTCCCTTGTTAAGTCAAGACTTGAATAGATTTTGATGCACTTGGACTGTTGATGCCGTGCATCATTTTTTTGTCATTGGTTGTTGTATTTCATTTACTTGTTACGCTGTTTATTTTCTTTCTAGGTGGCAGTGCACCTTTCGCCGCTGTGATTTGGTTTCTTTTAGCAAGCCGGTTCTTTCCAGTGGTTACAATAGCATTTGCATAGTCGAATAGNATTAAGTATGGCACTTGATATTTTGAGTCGTAACTAAAGGTTCATGCATTTAAATATTGTTCTTAGAAGTATTGTTACTTTGTTACTTAACTTCCAAAGGTAAGACAAGGAGATGAATAGTCAGGCTGTTACATTAATGATTTGTTCTACCAAGAGATGCCTCTTGCTAGAACAGAAAATCACCACAATTCGTATGACGTGTTTACAAGACAGTCATTGACTGTGCACTTTAGCCATCATACTATGGGAAGTGAACTACATTCTTGAAGTGCAGCTTTAGTGCTCTAATACGAGTATGATGATACATGCTATTGCGGGGTTACAAAGAAAATTTTATTACCAAACAGAGCGGACAAATACTGAGGAACCACCCAAGTACATAACTTTATGAAACAAAGTCCAGGTGCAAACACAGCAAAACTACTCCAGACGTTGCTCAAAACTTGCCAGTCCAGTGACCTTTCAAATTTCCCTTGTTAAGTCAAGACTTGAATAGATTTTGATGCACTTGGACCATGGAAAGTGTAGAATTTCAAGTATCGCATTTCTAACATTTTTCTTTTCCTTGTAACTGTTGTAATTGTACCTTCCTTATGCAACTTTTCAAGAGAAAGAGCAGGTCACTAGGTGTCATATAACAAAATGACCTGACCTCAACAGTATTTTAGCATGGCTGCAAAGCAACCATCTGCTCAACACCTAGTTATATTTGAGTCAACAGTGATGAAATTAGCATTTCCAAACATAATAGACAATTTAAGTTCATCAAAATCAAAGTACTAGTCAACACCATTATTTCAAAAATATTGTCAGCAACCAACCAATTCGGGGGGGGGGGAAGGAGGGAGGGGTCAACTACAACACTGCCAGCTCGTAAATATCTAGTCATCACACAAAATTTGATGACTTGAGAACAATATGGTGGAAAACAGCATTAGACCTCACCAAATTGAAAGCATGGGGTCACTGCAACATGTTTTCTGGTGTAGATATGACTAAACAAAATCACCTAAAATATTGAATTGAAGTGCCCTACAAATGCATCAAATGAAGATGTACTTTTAACAACTTTTGCTTTTCATGACTTCTTCATTTTGTCGATTGCTCTTGCAAACACGCTTGAGATTGTGTCGCTGTCCCCGCCCCAAGTGCAACATTTGCTCTCCGGGCCAAGAATGCTGTCCAACTTTTTGATGAGATTTCCGAGCGGTGTCACTGCCAGCAATGACATGACAATATGCATTGACGAAATGTTGTTAGTCCTTAGATGGATTTTCGTCAACTGATCCCGGCTCTTTACAGAAATGAGCCAAATCCCCAGCAAAGTCAAGATCACATACAACATTTTTGGTTGGTTCTGTTTTCATAGCAAGAAAAGCAGACGTATGTGGTGCAAAGTCTTACAGTGCAAACTATGGGATTGGTTGGATCCTGGTAACATTTCTGCTATTGGTTTTTACGAAGTGAAAAAGAAGTTATAAAAGGCTGGTGTTTGTTCTTTGACACTGCCATTTTCATGATGTCAAAAGCACATGCTAGCAACAGGCCCCATCCCCTAAAGGAAACGGTTTGTGCTCACGTGAAAATGGCAATAATTGTGAACTGATCCGTCCCTAGTGTATGTAGACAGATTTTCTGGCAAAATATTTTGAGCTAAAGGTTCATCCATGACGCCATGTATGGCAATAGCAGTGTGCAGACAGAGGTTCAAAAGATGTATACTAAGGTATATATGAAACATTGAAGAGGACGGACAGGGCTTCATGTAGGTGATGTTAGTCACTTTGTTCTTCAAGGCCTGCCACCCAGAATGTCTGGCTGTTTCATTCCGTTTTAATATACATGTCTAAGAGTCTGTATTTTTTCTGTTTTATTACATGGTGAAATAAAGTTTTTCCAAGTATGTTACTTTGCCATAAAACTTGTTTGTTTTTTGTTTCTTGTTCGCAAGCAATAGATGGCAATTCTTATCGGATCAACACGAAATCTACGCACGTTTTTCATGAATGGCTAGAAGCCTATTGCTTTTTTGTTGAAATCTAATACAAGATGGTGCTGTGGCAGCCATTTTTTCTTTTTTTCGTTTGCGGAGTCATGATAGCTCTGCTATTTCTGGTCGGATTTTTCTTTCTGTGGATAGATCATTCCAAAAGGGCTATCGCTAACGTCGATTTGTTCATCTCTAGTTCACCAAATAACTGAGTTTTCGTGCCATATCTTCGGTGTCCCTTGACGGATCTGCTTGAAATTTGGTATATGGATAGATCTTTTCAAGCGCTATCAGTGTGGCGAAATTCGTTTCTTGCTACGACTTACCATTCTCGCGATATTCAAAATTTATTCCCAAGGTGACTGCTCTTTTGTTGAATAGTTATTTATTGCTGACCTTTGTTAGGCTATCATATTTGTGTTAGAGATCGCAGTTTTCGTCTGATCGGCTTGAAATTTACATACAGTGTTTACCTAGTCAATTGCCCGAGAGACTGTTTTTCTTGTGCGAAATTGGACGCAAGGTGGCGTTGTGACTGCCACCTTTTCAAATTTGGTACATAAATAGAACTCCTTACGGGTTATCTAATATGTTACTAAAGTAAGCATCAAGGTCATGATTGTTTATGTTCTTAGTTTTGTCCTCGATCTCACCTTTTAATTTTTAATTTCTTTCTTCAGAGCGCTTTTATTTTTATGTTGTTTTATATTATCTTTTCATGACAATACTGACTTCAACACTTTATTGAACTCCTCTCTATTACTAAGCCACCGTCAACTGTCAATCTTTTTTGAAACATAAAGGTATCCTATATCACCACTACTGGTATCTTTTTGCAACACACTGCGGCGACAATAAACTTGCAATTAAGATATATTTTTTGCTTTAATGTTTTACGAAGAATGAATTCATGATTATCACAGAATTGCAAGGTGATATTCAAGGTTGATGAAAATGTAATTGCAGTAACTCTTTCGTTATTTAGCAAACAATAAAGCAGATGTGCAAGTGGAATTTCATTTCCACATTTCTTGACAAAAACGACCATTAAGAAATTTTTGCTCCATTGTCAGCCCAGGTGTACTGCACAACAAAGCCTATGCATGCACGTCCCAGGGCATTGATTTGCAGGATATGCGTCATTAAATCCAAAATCTAGAAAGTGTGACGAAGGCGATGGTCTGCTCCGTAGGCTGACAGCTGATTTTGGATAGGCGCTACCTGTTCGCTCGTATTGAAGATAAATTGACCTTCAGGCTGCTTGAAATACTACTAAACTGAAGTGATCTCTATATCGTATGTCTGCGTCTGCCGGCACTGCTGCTCTGGATGACCGCTAACCCACAATCCTCCTATATGCGATGTGTCTTGCTATCCGCAAAAATATCAATATCTAAGGCAAATTGAATCATTCGCAGCAAAGAGTGTTCAGACATTTTTACTTAATTAAAATTCACTGTAGCCAGATAAAAGCGTTTGTAACAGCTGATCAATAAAACAAAAAGAAACTCGGTGGTGGCGTGATAAAGTAGTAACAAAGCAGATGGTTTTACATGCAATTTTCCACAGCTTCTCTATGAGAAACAAAGAATTAACCTCTCCATTTCACCACCAGCTTGACAAAAAACAGTGTCGAAACAAAAGCTAGTTTTGGGTTTAGAAATGATAGCAAATGTCATTTCAACATCTAAGAACAACGATAAAATCATGATGTGAATTTTTATGACACAGTGCAAAGCTGAGACTAAATTACACTGCACACAGAATTTCATCAGTGACTTTATTATCTCAACACATACTAGGATATGCCATCCATTCAGAATGTAATTACATTATTTGGATTAACTTTAAAAACATTATGTTTACCTTGGCATCTGGGCTTCTCACGGAATTCAGATGAGCTTCAGATGAGATTTCCCTGTAAAATAATGAGAAATAAAAATGCTGATTTCATTAAAAAATACAAATAAAGCGCAGTTGAAGAGCAGTAACCCTTGTCTTTAATTTTGTCGATATTTCAAAAGCTTTAAAAGAAGTGTTCAATAATGCCAGTGTGTGTAGAAGTGCGACAAGTTCATGCTAGATCAGGGTGGATGTCACCCACAACTAGAAGCAAAATTAATTGTTCCAAAACTCATTAGTTAGCTAGTTTATCATCAAACTCACAAAACACTGCAAAAGCCAATTTTTGGTAATGCAGGTGACCACCCTGAGAGCATTTTCAAATAGTACGGCGATGCACATGTACATTGCCCATCTTTCTTTCCCGATAAATTATTGAACGCCAGTGCAGCATTCCAAAAAGTCAGTGTAGACAACATGACTAACCTGAACAGAACACTGCTTGAAAAATACCGAACTAACCTTTACGTACAGAACTGACCTTTATGTGCCTTTACCATGGAATTGCTATGTTGTTCTTTACAAAAGAACAAAATCGCTATTCAGCGACATAGTACATTTGCCACAAAGAACCCCGAATTTTTCTAAATTTTCCTTTTACATGCAGCAAACACCAAGCCACGGCTTTCAGTAGAACCTATCTTATTGTGAATACACAATGCAAATCCCAAAGCACACTAGCTATGCATCATTGTCCACATTCTGCCCTTCATATTATACACTTTATTACTCTTGCAAAAGTTGCACCTGAAGGTGACAAAATCCAGCTCAACTGGCTTTATCGCGAATAAACTATATTAACTTTTTAAAACATCACTTCTTAACGATAAGTACTCCTGATTTTTGAGTTTTTAATTCAAATGCTCTGGGAAATAGCATGGACTGATATGCTCCAAAATCTGTGAGCACACCAGGCACATCTTCAGAGTGGTACATGCGCACAGCTCAAAAGGACACAGGTAGACTACACAACAATAGGCTTGATTTGACGACCTGAAGGTTACCAATGCAAACTCAGATATTGTTTAGCAGCCTGGTAAAAATCACACATCCCTGTGATCACATCAGAGCACGCACTCAGACTACTACGGGAAGTACGTAGATGGAAGTTGGAACTGTACTACGTTAACAATCGTCAGGGCCCATTTAAAACATGCACACGTAATACATGCCTTCTGACTTAGTATACGAGCCTTAGCGGGAAAACTGATGGTTAACAGGCATGCAAGACACTCATACTTTCCATTCCATTAAAAAATGCCATACGGCGAACTCGGGTGCATCGTTGGATATTGGACATTTTTTTAGTTCACCTGTATCTCATTTCAGGTGCCTCATTTATTTCATTACTACAATTCTGGCTCTTGCGTACTACAGCCTGGATTTTTGCAAACCCCCCCCTCCTACCCTGTAATACAAAAGTTCCTTGATTTGGTGACCTCAGTTCCTGAGCCGACCTGGGAATTTTGCCAGGTCGCAGTTTGGAGAGTTGAAATTATGATAAGCGTTGAATCCTAACACCAATGGGCTGGTTACATCTTCCTGATATCCTGCATGGCTATGTTATTCTGTGTAAAACTGATAAGGTAAAAACTCAGTAAATTAATCAACATGGATGGCCTGAGATATCTCATCACCAACCCAATTACTCAGTGAACTATTACCAGGAACAAACTGATGGTAAAAACAAGGAGAAAGCAGTTTTGACAGGAAGTTGGAAAAACTCCCTTCCTGTAATTTCAAACTTTTTGATGAACTCTATAGATAAAAATCAAATCTGGCTTACTTCGAAACATCATATCTCAAAAACGTCTTTTAGGGTAATATGACTGATACACTGGTTTCCAATACAGGTTGTAGATCCTGATCAAATGTTTCAATTTTGTTTGAGTTGCAATCAAAAAACAAGACTTTTGTAATTTTTATGAAAAAATCATCAATTACATTAAACATAAATGAAAAGACAATTTAGAAAAAAAGAAGGTTTTTCAGTTTTCATCTTGAATATTTATGCCACATGAAATTTGGCCACGATATCAATACCATTACTTAACTAAAAACATACCTTTCTTTTTTATCAAGAAATGGTCACGTGTAAGTCCAAAAACGATTTCTGCAAGCTTTCCTCTTACGGTTAAAATGTATAGTTTGTAGATATTGGGTAAGGTGCACAAACTTACTGGTAAGCTTACAGTAAAAATTCTTCAATTTGGAACAAATAACTGCTTAAGTTGACAAATTTCAACTTTTCAGAGGCTCACGACAATGTTGCAAATGCCCAAAATTTTACTAAATGTTATTGGGCAATTGCTACGCCATATAAACCATGCTAAAAGCATTTAGTAAATTTTCCCTAAAAGTTATTTTAGTTGAGAAATTTGACGAAATGAAATTACGCTTGTCCGCCATGTTGTGTCCTAAAATGAAGCAACGTATTCATATGCTGAAAAGGGAAAGCAACCGTTTTTGATGTTTCTTGCAGCAGAAATGCAAACCTCTGGTTACCTTGGATAGGTATTCGCCAGTGTTACTTATTGTTCTCTTGGTATGTACGTGCATTTGCAACCCATGGAACAATAGATGGCGGCATAAACCAGCAGCAAAGGACCCGCACTTTTGTATTGCATTCACTTTTATCAGGTACCATAAAGTTTCCATCAATTCGAACGAAAATTATGGCAAAAACTGTCATTTTTTGATTTTTCAAATGCTCGCTGTATTGCCAAAAACATTTAAAACTTTGTCCGGTGTTTGTTGATGACAGTCGTACTATACGAAGTTTTAAAAATCAGTAAAATTATTTTCTTGTTTACTCTAGTTGAACATTTTCATAAAATAAAATTGTAGTGTTCCACATATTGTGCTCGACAAATTTAAAGATATTTTAAGTTCAACCTGATGAAAAGAAAAGCTGCTTTGGTCCCCAGGGAGACATAGTCCTGGTAAAATACAAAGAATTTGCATCAAAATTCAATTTAGCCAATTTATCCAAATTTGGCAACTTGTCAACTAATTAATGACTCATCCAGGATATAAGTTGACCAGGTTCCTTGTGTGATGTTCTGGGACAACAAGAACTGAAACTCTCTTATCTAAGGGATGGCATTTAGTAACCTTTGCACCATCCAAACTATCTGTTAAAGAATTAGCCTTGCATCAATTGCATGGTTTTGAAGCCGTATTGTTTCAGTTAGCAAATCAACTGTGATAGCTTAACAGCAGCAAAATGCTATTTTAAGTTCTAGCAACAGTTCTCATTTTAATCTAATTTTTCTCTCTAGGAACCTGTGTTACTGTAGGATTTAGACCCCAACATTTTCTACTGTAACTCAGTAACACCTGTGTTGATAAAGCAGCTATGATCTTTTCTGTAACAGGTTTGGATGAAGCTAAGGCCCATGCAGTGTGGTCTTAGAAAAAAATTGTTTTGCCTCATGTTTTGGAAGCCCTCATTAGCAATTCCTAATTACGTATGATAAAACCATGGACTGAATGGAATTCATTGATTGCCTGAACAGGTAGATTTACCATCGCTGACTGGATTAAATTCAAGGTCATGCTTGTAACTTCGGCTTGACCTACAGTAATTAGCACCATGTGGAACTTATCGTACACGTTCGGGTTAACGCTCATACTCTCTTAACCGCCCATCCCCTACTTTAGGTGGATTTTCAATTTAACAGCCCAATGCTCGGTTAACCGTCCCTCTGCGATTTCCAGTTAAGCGCCCACCTCTCGGTTAAGCGCCCATCCCCGACTTTTGAAGATTGATGATTACGCGCCCAGTGATAAGGAAACGCACGATTACCCATTTTTAAACAAAAATCGATGATAATAAAGAATGCAACGACAGCGTCGAAGACGGTGGTTTGGCAATGTGAATTATAATACAAGTAACAAATTATTGTTCCGGGTCATGGATTTCCTTCAAAATGTAATTCTTTGAACGCTTTGTCATTTTATTTTCTTCCCATGTTCACAAAACTAAGAACCCCGCTGGCTTCAATACCTACAATTTCAGCGGTGCCATCTGCCGCGCTAAGTTTCCATCTACAGTGCTCTGGATAAAACATATATTCGAAAAAATAAAGCCAGATAAACGTGACAGTGGTCTTGCCAACACTCCTAATTCGCTTTAGGTGGGAAGCTCTCGGATTTTGAAGAATTCCCTTATCTTTGTGAATATTGTTTCTACCTGCCTTTTTAGCCCTCCAGAATAATTTTGTTTCTTCATTAGCTCGACACCGGAACAAAATCCTTCCCATTCGAGTCTGAAATATCCACGCCATAGGCTGCCTGAAAATTTACCTATTGCCAGGATTTTGAGAGATGGATTAACTGACCATTTAGAACGCAGCATTATTGACGCACCTTCATTTCCAACCCGCCGTTTTACCCGACAAACAACATGTTGCCAGGTAAAACTTATCGTTTGTTAGTTGACATTACGCAAAGGGGTGGAGCTTGCGATAGGTCAATTGGCAGCAGTTGGAGGCGGAGAACCCCTGGGGCCTAGGGATCATCGAGCTGCGAATTATCAGAACTGTGACTTCGCGTTGCAGTTTTGGGGTACGTTGTTTTTTTTTAAAGAGCAGGAGGCCCAAGTTCAGTGTCAAATAAACACCTGGTCAGCTTAAACCTACAGTCAAGCCGCTGTAGCTATTCTCTTTTGATGTGCCACTTTGGTGTGGTGCGCGCGTGTGAGTTCCCACGCTCTGGAGTGCAAGTTACCTTGACTGCACATGTGATTGACAGGTGACTCATATGCGCGTGCCCAACCTCGGACAGAAGGTCTTGAGAATCTGTTTGCCGCTGTCTTTTGCCATAAAAAACGAGACGCATATTGAACCGGCCGATTACTTGCCGACACTTCCAAATCGCGATCGTTTGCGGGGACATTACGCGCAAACAGTGGGACCAAACAGTGTCGCAGTACGATATTGTAGGTTATATAATAGGATAATCTGGAAATCTTGCATGTAAAATAAAAATGTTTTTCCACCACAAAATTTGGTAAGTTTATCGTTTAACAATGAATAGAAACATCGCTGCTTTGTGACGTTTTATCACATATGTATGCCATGGCCCGTACATTGGAAATTTCAGGTCGCAAATATATTACGATTAAATAGAAGATGACCAAAATCTCGGCTCGTTTTTTCAAAATTCAGGTCGCCAATGCGATCTTCAGCTCGTTATGCCTAGCGCCGAGTCCTGTTTCCAACAACACCGACTCAGTAAGGACGCTTTGCTCGTTGGAACAAACCACTGGTGCTGGTAACAGGTTACCCAAATAATGGGGGCTTCGTATTCGAATTATTTTTACTGACGCAGGTACTTGTGTATGAAATACTTCTTTCTCAGAATCTACTATACAGTTTCATTAGACTCATCCCATTCATAGTGTTAGTATTTTTTAACATTAAAATCTTAAGCACTTTTTTGAGTAATGTCTTTGCTGTAACTTTTGATTGACGATTGGCTTATGTCTGCCAACCTCCGTCGGACGGTCAAAATAAAACAGCCGTAGAACCTTACGTTGAAAATGTCATTGAATCACGGAGTCTCGAACACAAACATCCCAAACGCAAAAACAAAACACCTGAATTAGTTTTTCAAACTTTAATTACAAATAATTAAAAAATGCTCTCTAACTCAGAACTTGACAACTAACTCGTGACTCTGCTGTGACCTACACAGCACGAGAAGCTTGCACACGCGCACTTTGTTCTATCACCACGTCTGCGCTCTACAGGAACAGCTCTAACAAGACGGCAGGACGGCACGGGCTATTACTCAGTAATTTTGTAAATTTAACTGAAATAATTAATCTGAGGGCAACAGAACCTTTGTTGAGATCATCCGCAGTTATGACAGTTTTACCGTCATTTGGTGACATGGCGAAAGCTCAGAAAAGTGCTACGCGTTCCAACTACGTGTGGGGAATGGGATCTTGAGGTAAGATTAACCGCCCAGGGCGGTTATTTGTTGTAATAAGAGCCCATGTTCAGTTAACCGCCCCCCCCCCCCCNCCCCCCCCGATTTCTTGAAATTTCACGTTTAAGCGCCCATGTCTGGTTAACCGCCCACCCCGGATTTTTGGGTTTGCCAATTTAACCGCACAGGGCATTAACCCGAACGTTTACGGTAAGTTTGGAAAAACATCTTAAACTTTCATTTCAAAAGAACATTTTGACTCACTTTAAGTTACACACAGTAGTTGAAAAGGGCCTAAAGATAGAGCTTATAGTGAAACAGAACTCAAGACACAGTGGTGCACAACATAAAACAGCTGTCAACAAGTCTGATCATATATCCAAATACCTACATAACTATGGATTCCGAATTTAACTCCCTTGAAAGTAAACACAATGCCATAGAATTAGATTTTTGACTTTATACTAATCTGCCAGTAACGTAGTCACGTGATCGCGCATTTTTAGTAAAAATTCAGTAGAAAGAAAATTTCAGTCACAGCAAAACAATAATACTAGCACAAACGTGACCAATTTTCATTTGAAACAAATGTTAGCACTGAAATCTCTAAAACATTGTTACAGACTCAGTTAAAGGTTTCTAAATTTTTATTTTGTTTTCATTGATGCAATTTTTTTAGTTTTTTTGATAAAAATAGTAAAAGCCTTATTTTTGATAGCACCTCATGCAAAAGTGAAACATTATAAATGTAATCCCTGACACTGTGTGGAGAACAATGCATAAACCACGGCATATGAATGTTTCATATGAATCTGATTTGTCCTTTCTGAGATATGATGTTTTGAAGTTAGCAAAATTTAAACATTTCACCAAGGTTCATTATAACCATAAGTCTTCCTGGACCAGAATTTTGCTAACTCTGGATGTACTGGACTACCCAGACCCAGCGTTTAGCAGCTCAAGAGTGATTCTTTCACATGTTGTACTGAGAAACTAAATTCACAGCGCTACTGCTACAGGTAGGCCTAAGAAAGTAGACGAACATTATGAAAAAAGGTTCATAAGTAACCTGAGCAAGGCAGAACACAACAATGAGTCACAAGTGAAAAGTGGGTCACACTCACTGCCCTTCCAATCATGATTATAATCTCTTCCCTAAAGCCAAGCCCAAACCAGGTGTGTTTTTCTTGCTTTATCTTATCAACAGTGTTACATAGACCAGATACTCCAGATTCAACTCCATTTTGGGGTCGCGATATGATACAAAAAGATACAATGAGAACAGAAATACCATCTTCATCTTGCAATTGAAACATTGACTCATGACCGTTGGTATGTTGTCTGACTACATGTAACATGAAACTAGAAAAACGCTACCAAGAACAGAACTAGAGAAATGCTACTGTGATGAACAAGAACAACTTGAGTGAGATGCAACTAGAAAAATACTAGTAAGATGAAACTAGAGAAATGTTACTATGATGAAGAAGAAAACTTTACTGAGATGAAACTAGAAAAACACAAGTAAGATGAAACAATTAAAACGTTATTAAGATGAAACAAAAAATTGCTACTATGATGAACTTAAGAACAACTTTACTGAGATGAAACTAGTAATATAAAACTAGAAAAACGTTACAAAAATGAAATTAGAAAAAAGTTGTTAAGATGAAATCATCATATCGGAAACCAATGAAAAATCTATTCCATCGCAAGACGAAACTAGAAAAGGGCAAAAAAGGTGAACTGCATTCACGATAGTGCAATGCAATCAGCAGAGCCACAAGGCCACTGAAATATTCCTCACATAGCCAATCTTGAATGAAGAAAATAGGTCAAAAACCTTGATAACAGCTCACCTCATACACAAATCACAACAATTACCAAAATCTTTTAAAAAACTACTTGAAAACACAACTAGGAGCACAGAACATGTGCAGTAAATGAAGCTGGATATCTCAAAAATAGATCGGTGGGAAGTTCCTAATATTCATAAATTCCTTGTCTTGAAAATAGAAATCAGATATACATAGCCATATCTGACCGACATCAAACTAAAACTTGCTAAAATTCCTTGCATGATCTGCTGCCCAGTTTTGAGCTTGAGCAAATTGAGCCCCGTCATTTGTGCCGGTGCAACTTGACACACGTGTTATAATTTCAGCTTCCAGTTAGTGTATTCCGATAGGAAATTCTGGAATATACTTTGCTTAGCGGTATAAAAGAAAACATTTCATACATGAAAAACCATTCAATGTCTTCCTGAAGTAGAATTCTTGATGTCGTGAGTAATTTTGTAATTAATTCAGGAAGTGCAACTGCAAAATTTAAGCTCGTAAGACACAAGCAATATTCAGCAGACGTGTATGTTAGAAGTAAACGTTAACGTGGCACACACCGCTGGTGAACAGGAAATTGTGCATTGCGCGCAAGATTGCAGATCTCACACATTGAAAATATACATAGTTGTTGCTCATGGAGGAATCGACAACCCCATGAATTGACAAAGGACAAAAATAGTATTCTAAACATTTGAGCACAAGACGCCCAGGCTTAAAAAGCATCTGCACAATGCAGAATCAACAATGACGGAAATGTAAGGTAGATTGTTTGCAAGACAAGCATAAAAATTTGAGACTATTCATACCCACGGAAGATCCTGTTGACACATGAAAGCAAAGGGANATCGATCTTTTTGTAAAAGTCAGGGAATCACCGTTTCCTTAGCACAGGGCGCTAAATCTTCATTCTTTAAAAGTCCGGGATGGGCGCTTAACCGAGAGGTGGGCGCTTAACTGGAAATCTTCAAAAATCGTAGGGGGGCGCTTAACTGAGCAGTGGGCGGTTAAATCGAAAATCCACCTAAAGTAGGGGTGGGCGGTTAACTGAGCATGGGCGTTAACCCGAACGATTACGGTAGATGTGACCCACCCATGTAACCTGGACACTACAAAGAGTGACTGTCAGACTGCTGTAGGGAAAAAGTGAAAGTAGATGAAACCACTTGTAACAGTTACACATTTTTAAGGAGCTTTTGTCAACTTTCACGGAAGACCAAACTGACACTGAAAATGAGGATTTTTAAATAGCAAAGCAATGATCCTACACAGTTCAAATATGCTTACAAGTAACTTCAAAGATAATAATAATCAGAAATCAGTGTTCATAAATGGAAGATAGTGAACAGGGCTCGTCAATCCCACCTCAAACTGTCTTTGGCGACCAGGTAAGACATGAGTCGACATGCACTTGCTGAGAAAAATTTAACCAGAATTAAACAGATGGAAATCAAAATTTTCAGCACGAAGACTGGCTGCACCAGGCCACGGCGCATGCCTATCAATGTCATCTGATCATCTGGTTTTGGTAGGAGCCGAACGAGGGCAAAATCACTGTCAAAGCACTTGATAACATCTCAACAGCAGCTTTTTTTCTTGGGATGCAGTACGCCACAACATGCAGTCAACAAGAAAACGGGGAAGTATGCAATAGCACCGCGACACAACTCGCGTGTTTTCCTGATTTTGGCTACCTAATTACCCATTTGTCTTCCTTGGAAATAGTTAGGGCCCTCGTTCATCTGAGGGGAAAAGTGCCTGTGCCTTCTGAGAGGGGAATTTTTAGGGGTAAGGGGCGAATTCTACATTTCGATCACCACCAATAGCACCTCCAACCTGTTACAAGCCCTCATAGCCTTTCCCTCAAGTAGTCAAAACTAACATTTTCCACTCATTCAAATTGACACTTGTGTGAGTTGCAAGTGACTCGAACCTCGAGGGAAATCTTCAATCCCTTGAGGGGAATTTTTGGGCCTCATGAGGGGAATTTCACCTGATTTTATAATATTTTCAGACGAGAATAGGGCCGATACCTGGCCCCAAAATCGAGGAATTGTAGGCCTAGTTAGGTCGCAGTTGGTGTTAACCTCAGCGTTGAACTCTACTAAAGGACGCTAAAATCAAAGTTTCTAAACTTAGATGAGAATTGACTATCAAACCTCTGACATTCCAAAACGAAACCAATGGAGGCAACGTGTTTTCTTATCTACAGTACAAAGGAGAGTAATCTGGGATGGTCCTATTAAAGGAGGTCCAATATCACATAGATTATGCACATAAGTTATGACCAAAAAATCATGTGAAAGGCACTGCGTAGTTTAGCTGAAATCCAGAGTGCAACAGCTTACTAAAAGCTGGAACAAACTATGAGATGTATTTGCATGTTCTTAACTATGCTAATGTATAGCAGAATCTAAACAACAATGCTATTTTAACATAATCTACGCTAAACAAAGTGCAGTTGTATCCATTGAAAACTTGTAAATGTGAAAACAAAAACTTCTGCAAATGACCTTTGCACTGATGACGTACCTCGCGGGCTAGCACAGACCGATTCATGTAGTGGTATTCTCCAACACCACATCAGGATCCTTACTGGACACGGTTGAATGATTTAAGGCGGATCATTTTCAACACAAATCTCATTCTTAAAAACATTTGACAATTTTCAACCTACTTCGTATTCACATCGTTGCTATATGTTGTGTTCTTGACTAATTTGACCAAATAATCACAGAGATAAGGCAGTAGAATGCTCCACTTTAAGTCTTCCCTTCAGCCCATTGGGTACTTACCCCTTTTCCTTTTCTGCACAGAGAAGTAGTACTGTTATCAACAGAACTGCTACCGCCAGAGAGCAGAGCAGTACTGGAACTGCCAATCCAGGGGTGATAACACCTGCCACCATCTAAAACAGTGAACAACATCAAACATCAACAGTGTGGTGGCACAGTGGGGGAATTAGTCTACTTCTCAGCAACAATCACTTACAAGCTAACAAACAATACAATTAATATTTGGCAGACAGTTTCCAGAGTGCCTAGTTACAGTGAACTCCGAGAAGCAACAGGGATGTTCACTGTCATTGAGCTCAACCTTTACCACAGAAGGGTAACCCTCACTACTCTCCACAAAACACTTTACCACACACTGCAAGAATTCTTACCAAAGGGCACTTACTACAGAACCTGAACTACAATCAGGTAGAAGCACATTCGCCTATTCTTCAAGAAACATCATCGGCAAAATGGTATATAGCTTTGAAATCATTGGTAAGATTGACTTGAACTCAAAACCCTAGTGCCATCAGCAACGACAGACCAATACTTTGCTACTATCTAAAGCTAAATGCCAATGTGACAAGACAAGTAGCCATGTAAGAGTTAATTGATAAGGTCACCAGCCTCGATTTCAGTTTGATACTTTTATCCTTTGTAAACATGCTCAATTGAAGAAGTGAAGAAGTAAGAAGAGCCAAGCACGTGCACTCACATACACTCAAACTTGACAAAGCCCGAGACAGGTCAAGTGTATATTTGCATCTGTTTAGAATAGCCAAGCTCAGAATCTAAATTCCTCTACTAGTAATCTATTCCTTTCAACATCCATACTAAAATCTGGGGAAGGTGACAATCTTCCAGGTAGATCTACCAATGATGAACTTGTCATTGAATGACTTAGATTATAGCATGACAAAGGCAATGTAACAGTCGGTGATGATGGGTCCACATTTTGATAATCAGTTTTCTCCACTGAACAACGGACATCAAACTGGCTCTCAAAATGTGGGCACCTTATATCCGACAACTGCCTTGCTGAAAGAGAGTATGATAAATGCAAGAATGTAATGCCTGGACAAACCAAACTTGCTGTGTGCCATGTCAGTGATTGGTGCTCTGACATTTGATAGCTGCCAATCATCAAAACAGCTGGACATCAAACTGATAAAAATTAAAATAAAATGAGAGCAAGGACATAGCCCCCCCCCCGAAATTGTACAAGAGGTGACTTACAAATATATGTTAGTTAGTTCAACCTCAGTCAGAAGCACTATACGAAATGTGAAAGGACATACATAGTTACCCAAACTGCCGAGGAGCTGACAACAGCTGCAAAGCAAGCCAAGATGTGAATCACAAACCACTGGTAGGCCTAAGTGAGCAGTTATTGGTTAAGCTGTTAAAGCCCTGTCACACATAACACGTTCTCAGAACATTCAAGCCTGTCTTAGCATCAGATAGAGAGCTACAAGCTTCTCTATTTTTCGATATCACACTGAGACAGGTCCCACCTTTGTGGTAGTAACTGGTTCTCAAATCAATCTTAAATCAGGGACCCACCTATTCGACTACTACCCTTTATCCTCAAAGAGCAAGACCTCTGGGTTCACTTCAGTCCAGTGCAGGAGTCACTGTCACTGTGTTGTAACGAGTCACGCGCTCTCTCTGAATTATTTGCCAAGTTGCAAATCTATTGGCTGAACAGCTCGTATGGTCGACTCTCACGCCAGCAGCCTAGGTTCAACACCTGCCAACGGCAAGTAGAATTTTCTATACTAAATCACCTGCCAAGTGGCAATTGCCTGAACGGTTTAGATGCTTGACTCTACGGTAACACTGGGTCCCATGTTCAATACCTGCCGTCGGCATGTGTTAAGATAGCCTTGGCGCAAAGGTGTATGCTAAATATAAAGCTAAGCGCCGATGTGGGTAAAACATTAACCAGATAAAATCTGACACAAAATTAATGTCATTAAAAACTACACTCTTACTTAAGTGAACTAAATTGTTTACCGGTGTTGGAAAAATTGGCGTTTAACCTCCTTTTTCCACGAGGTTGCGTATATGTCTCAACAAATTATCGGAACTGGTTTCATTTAGTTACATGTTCTTAGTATTTTAATACCAGTAAACCAAATTTCAGAACCAACTTTACTGCTGTGAAGCTATCATCATTTCCTGAGATGTCGCAAAATTTTAGGAAATGGCGCGTGGACGTGGCATGAGCGTACTACTTTAAAACAACAAAAGACTTTACAAAAGGCGAAGAATTAGGCAAGAAAATGACGTTTCACTTAAACGGCTATAATGAGCAAGGTGAGTGTGGGTTGATTCACAGATTTTGCATGCACCCCGTCCGGTCTTTAGCTCTACATGTTGATACAAGTTTCACGGCAATGTGATGAGCAGAAGTACCCTGGTTTTGTGCAATTTCGAGGTCTGCCAGTGCTGAACACACAGCGTCAGTGGTACCTAGGCCTTGTTGTATAATGACGATAATCTTCATACAACTAGCTGGCAGGCTAGCGTTAACATTCTTCTTCTACTTGGTTTAAGTGACCACACTCTCTCCAGAGTATTATGTCACTGTATAACAGAGTATTATGTCACTGTATAACAATGAAGATCAACAAAAACGAGAACAACTATAACAGATTTAAAAGAATATATATGCATAGTGGTCACTTCAGAGGTCGGTTAACATAGCTAGATCACTAACAGATAAGGCAGTCACTAAGCAGGTGCTCCAAATGGAGGCACTCCACTATGTTACTTCAGAAAGGCAGATAGCTTGCTGACAAAGATATCAAGAGAAGGGACTGATGTAATGCAGCCTGGCAAGCTATTCCAGTCCGTGACTGTTCTAGGAAAGAATATCGTTTTCCTGTAATCTGTCTCATTTATTGGAATACTATAGTTGGATGACCTTCTGGTACAGATGCCCAAGATAGTAAGATCTGCGATGAGCGCAACATCAGAGTTAATGATCACCGACTTCTTATAATATTTGTAAAACATATTTAGCTAACAGATTTTGCGTCTGTGGCTGAGGGTGGACCATTTTAGGGTAGCTTCCGGCATATGGAGCGCCTATAGGAGCTGCATCGCCTCTGGTCGGGCCAACAGAGGCGACGGTCATTGCCTACTCTCCTCTGTACTTTCTCTACAACTGCAATGTCTTTTTGGGTATAAGAGTCCCAAACAGTAATTAAGATGTATATATCACTGCACTGGAAGAACGCACCCGTTAATCAATGGATCACTGAAACTGATTCTCTAAATCAGGGACCGCTAGCACAGTGCCGTGTACCAGGTATTCATGTACCACGAGAAAAGCCAATGCCAGAAAAGTTAGAAAACTGGCAGAAAAGGAAATTAACCACATTTTCTTGATTAACACACTGTTTCCTGGTTCACAACAATTGTAGCTCTTCCTTTNTGAGCGTACTACTTTAAAACAACAAAAGACTTTACAAAAGGCGAAGAATTAGGCAAGAAAATGACGTTTCACTTAAACGGCTATAATGAGCAAGGTGAGTGTGGGTTGATTCACAGATTTTGCATGCACCCCGTCCGGTCTTTAGCTCTACATGTTGATACAAGTTTCACGGCAATGTGATGAGCAGAAGTACCCTGGTTTTGTGCAATTTCGAGGTCTGCCAGTGCTGAACACACAGCGTCAGTGGTACCTAGGCCTTGTTGTATAATGACGATAATCTTCATACAACTAGCTGGCAGGCTAGCGTTAACATTCTTCTTCTACTTGGTTTAAGTGACCACACTCTCTCCAGAGTATTATGTCACTGTATAACAGAGTATTATGTCACTGTATAACAATGAAGATCAACAAAAACGAGAACAACTATAACAGATTTAAAAGAATATATATGCATAGTGGTCACTTCAGAGGTCGGTTAACATAGCTAGATCACTAACAGATAAGGCAGTCACTAAGCAGGTGCTCCAAATGGAGGCACTCCACTATGTTACTTCAGAAAGGCAGATAGCTTGCTGACAAAGATATCAAGAGAAGGGACTGATGTAATGCAGCCTGGCAAGCTATTCCAGTCCGTGACTGTTCTAGGAAAGAATATCGTTTTCCTGTAATCTGTCTCATTTATTGGAATACTATAGTTGGATGACCTTCTGGTACAGATGCCCAAGATAGTAAGATCTGCGATGAGCGCAACATCAGAGTTAATGATCACCGACTTCTTATAATATTTGTAAAACATATTTAGCTAACAGATTTTGCGTCTGTGGCTGAGGGTGGACCATTTTAGGGTAGCTTCCGGCATATGGAGCGCCTATAGGAGCTGCATCGCCTCTGGTCGGGCCAACAGAGGCGACGGTCATTGCCTACTCTCCTCTGTACTTTCTCTACAACTGCAATGTCTTTTTGGGTATAAGAGTCCCAAACAGTAATTAAGATGTATATATCACTGCACTGGAAGAACGCACCCGTTAATCAATGGATCACTGAAACTGATTCTCTAAATCAGGGACCGCTAGCACAGTGCCGTGTACCATGTATTCATGTACCACGAGAAAAGCCAATGCCAGAAAAGTTAGAAAACTGGCAGAAAAGGAAATTAACCACATTTTCTTGATTAACACACTGTTTCCTGGTTCACAACAATTGTAGCTCTTCCTTTTTCTTATTCACAAGCTGAGTGAAAGAACAAAATACATACCTTGCCTTATCTCTTAGAAAGTGGAAAGACACTTGACTCCAAGGAAGTAGAGCTAAGAACCATGACTAAGCCTCCAACAAGCAACCATCTTTGTTTACTGATCAAAAAGAGGTCAAGATCAAAAATAAGGTCAACCCGACCTAAATATTTCTCATTTGTCTATTCCACCTTCATCGAGTTTATGCTGCCTATTTCCACCATAAACTAATTAAAAGTCCCAAAAATATTGATATTAACTTCCTTCTTTTTCGTTTTCCTGATGTTTATTCACTAACGGCAGCGCCTTCTTTCGGTCGCATGAAATGGTACGCGGAAGGTGCGCCGAACTTGGAATACACCAGGCTCCCGTTCAGTAACGCTAGGACCTCGCTAAAAAGCAAGACTTCGCGAGATTACGTGAGATATTGCCGTGTATTTCAAAAGAGAGCACGTGACTTTTCCAGATTTTAGCTAGGTCGTGGCGAAGGTCCTAGCGCTACGGAACGCATGCCTGGAAACTTGACACGTTCACTCAGTAAAACAATCTCGTTTACGTTCATAAAATTTGAACTGCACTAAATCAAATTACATGTTGATAAAATAACGTAAATTTTAACCAATCCTTTTTCTATTATCGGCGATCTTGTTCACCAAAGAATAAATTCATTAACAATTCACATGTCCCTCCGAGTCATTGACACAAGTTACGCTAAAGGAGTTAATGGGTGATCATTAGGCCAAATAATTACAAAATTTTTTACACTGAACAAAAAAAATTCCCCTGATTGGCCAAATGAATATTCAGTTCCAAGTTCACGCATACGCAATCTTGAGATTAAGCAGGATTCCAACGGTTCACCTCGCTGGTCAGTTTCAGTGCGTGCGCTAGGTACGTGCATAGTAGTCAGCGTTTTTCTTTGTTTTTTTTTTTTGAACATGCGTGATTTTGTGCCTTTTGTGATCCCTGAGGGGCCGCATCAGTATACGAGTCACTAGGGACGATCCACTGAAACGACGAGGGCCTATAAGGAAGAGCCCGGGCCCAACATGAGAAGTGACGTAAGACTAAAAACAGCTGGTAATTGTGTTCCACTTAATTCGCAATTACTGAATAAAGGTTTAGTCATGAAATTTTTAGCACCTCCAAATAACTACTAGCTATGAGTACATTCTCAGAGAGTTTGTGAGATAATTAAATACTTTTCGAAAATAGTTGCGTGGAGCGCAAGACCGCTTGACTCAGTCGTTTCACGAAGCAGACTTTCGACGACTGTGTCCCGCAGCCGCTTCTTTCACTCTAACATCAACCCAAGACGATCCCACCGGTCCCACAAAGTCAAAGTACTTACCAAGAATGTTATTCGCGAGGGGAAAACCATGATGACGAACTTACTTGAGAGGGCAGAGAAAATACCCATCAAGATCTACTTGAGAGAGCGAAAAAACACTTTGCGACACGTCCCTACCATATAGGCTTATAAATGTGCTCTTTTAGGTACTGTCTCCGGTGGGCCTAGTTGGTGTGGAGTAAATGTTTTCGTTGTTACCAGTGATAGAGCTCTTTCGGGACCGATTTGTATGGACACGTGGAAAATGTGTGTAAAATGGCAATGATTTTCAAAATTTTGGTCTTTAAAAGGACAGTCAAAATATTTTAATTAAGCCACTGAAAGAGTCATCAGACTTCTCTCTTATCTCCAATCTGCCGACCATGATAAGGAACCTTCCTCTTGCAAAATACCTGCTTAAAAACCCAGAGAGCGCGTAGTGGTCCATGGTGCAAGTTTCTTGCGGCGAGTTAGTGGAGTATGCAGGATCACGAAAAATTAACCGAGTGTTGAAATAATGAAGTAAGCTCGAGGTCTTCCAAGCTCATACTAGTAAAATTATCGCTGCTAAAGTGATTGGACGGCGACGAGGCTGCAATGTTAAATTGTGAGCGTTACTCATTCTTTCTGTTCCAGAAACCAAGACTTCGCTGCAAGTGTCTCGCAAGTGTTCTTACGTTCCGTTGTTAAATCAGCAAGCGTGTGGGGGAAAGATCACCCAAAACAAACCAAAGGAGCCACTGACACAACAATGGATTAAGCTGCACAAGGCCTCTACTCTAAGGAAAAATATTAAATGTGCCCTAGCAGATGAAATCATTTTGCGAGAAATCACAAAAACAGGGTTCCCTCCTACTATAGAAAGATATTAACTGCGACTACATGTAGATCACTTACATATTTGGAACAAGACATTGTTGGAATGTTCCTCACAAAGTAAACTAAAAATCAGCAAAATTAACTAACTCTTTCTATTGGATAAATGAGAACAAAATCGTCCATAAAATATTGTGGTTCCGATTTTTTTTTTTTCATTTTAGACGTTTAAAAGACTAAAAGGGTTTAATTTGACATGCTTGCACGGGAGCTTCTTTTGCGTCCCTTGTAACTTCCCATGTATCAAAAGAATGAATGTCGTTCGTCAAAAATGTACTCAAAAATCAAAATTTACCACGCCGTAACGGTCCTATGTTTTGTCACTCCAGGGCCGAAAATTTATCACGCCAGGACAGAAAATTCACACGCTTGGACATACAATTTCTTACCAGGAGAAAAGTTCATGCCAGGAGATCACGTGACAATGACAATCCGCTGTCTCATAGGAGGCACGGAACAGTTCTCACAGGTGTTTGCCTATCAGAACACACGTCAAAGGACTCTTCGCCTTTTCTTCATGCTGTCAAAAACTGCAGTGCAAAGAAAGAAAAGTTTCAGAGAGTAATTTCACATCACAAGCCTTATAGATGAGCACAGAAACTTTATTATCTCTTGTATTTTTGACCCTTTCACTCCCACTGAAAACCAAGCTAAACTAAGAAAAATAGGGGCAAAAAACGCAAAATCAGCACTTTTCACCCCAAAACCTCCACTTCCCTGTCGATGCTCGGCTAAAGCCAACATTAGATTCCTAAAGCAAATTCCCTATCGGTTCCAACTAGTTTTTTTTGCAAATTTAACTTCTTTGAGGGCTACCAATTTCTCAGTTGCTACCCGGCAATGCACATTTGCAACGGTACTGGGGGCTGCCATCTTAAAGAAGAGTGCAGCTACAGCCGAGCAAGTGGTCTTTTTTTCATTCTCAACATGTTCACAAAAACAAAAAAGCCACATTCACTTGGCCTACATACAACACCTAACTAAAATATGCCCCCAAGCCAGGCCTACCCCTAGGCCGCAGCCTAACTATTAAGTGCCACCATACTAAGTCGTGTTCAAGTAGAGTGTCTCCAAGCTGTTTATTGGTTTCTGTTGCAATACATAGAAGAGGCGACAGAAATTCAACTCCACTGCCACGATAATGCGACTGTTGTGAAATTTTCCTGACCTGATAAATTTTTTGTCCGGCGTGTTAAATTTTGATCCTCACGCGATAATTATAGATCCTGGCGCGATTAATACTTTGGTTTTAAGTATATTTTTGGTCCTGCAGACAATTAAATTCTTGAACAGAAAATTTGTGTCCTGGAATTTTTTCGCTTTGTTTTCCATGATAACGGGCACATGTGGGTTGGCATTTTTTGGTGAGCCAACTCGAGGCCTTGACGATCTCGCCACCTGTTGACAAAAGCAATCTTTCCACAATCAGAAGTGGGAATTTCCCAAAGAGATACAGGCAAAGAGGTCAGTTCGGCAGTTTCATTTTACGGTAAGTCAATTCCATAATTTTGTGGAATACAAATGCAAGTTAACGTAGGATAGTAAGGTTTTTAGGATCACAAGGCCTTGGGTTATTAAATTTCAGTGGGTCAGCTCAGCAAAGTTTTTTTCATTCAAGTCTCAGTGCTAAAAGCTAGGTCCCATATAGGCCTACTCCTAGCTCTACAACCTGAAATTTCAGTACTCCTTCAAAATATGCTTTTGTTTTTGAAAATTCCGTGTTTTCGTGGTTACCGAATGCCAATACTGGTTCCATGCCAAGGATGAAATCAAAAAGCTCTATGATTGGGCTCTTAATGCAACTTTCATCATCAGTGAACTTGCAATGTCTCGTTCAAGTTCCTCGGCGGAAAACGAAAGAGGAAGTGATTTCTTTGTTTGGGCATATGAACAATAACTTATCAATTGAAACTTTGGACTCAAGATACCTGCTCCTTTGTTTTCGAGCTTGAAGTGCGTCTCAATCACTTTTTACGAAAGGTTCACCTACAACAGTTCTGCAACAGAAGGTTTTTGGATTTTATTGAGGTTTGTTGTGTTTAAGTGATTACGTTCCAAAGGGTTTTTCTTCGATTTTAATTCTTTAAAAACATTTTCTAGGATTTGAAATGGTTGCATAAAGATTATGTTAGAAACCCTTCTAAGAAAATGTCTTTTTCTATAGAAACACCCAACAAGTGGGTTCCTTTTAATGTTTCCATCTTGTCGTCGTCTCTGCATTTTTCCAATGGCAAACCCATAGAATATAATCGAATATGTCTGGGTCTGAATAGCACAAACTTCAAACGTGTTTACTTTCATTACGTGGGTGTTTATTTGAGGAATGCGAAAAATAACTGTCTGTTAATATACCGCTGGTTGTAAGATTCTTTGAAGGAGACAAATCTTTTAAAATCCTACTGGGACCAGTTTACTAATATAGGTGACGTCAGTCAGGTATCATTATTGAAGCAATGACTGGAAAGGGAAGTTTCTTGCATTTTATGCTGCTCATTTCATTCTTTTCAAACGTACAAGAATCTCAACAGAATATACTACTTTTTAGGTTAGAAAAAGGATCGATGTAATTGGTGAGCAATGGATCAAAGGTACAAAGACGTCATAAAGGAAAACTACGTAGAACTTGAGCGCAGCACCAATGCCATAGACCTTGTTGCACACTTATGGGCGAACAAAGCTATTTCTGACAACGACAAGGAGAAAATTGAGGTAAAAAATTAGCACAACGTGGGCACTCTAGAAATAAAGCCAGTTGATTTTTGGAGTTGTTTGATTGTTTGCATTTCCATTGCTCAAGCCTTCACACTTTGTCTACAGGCAGTCACCAATGCCGCAAAGATTTGTCAGTTCACACAATTTCATTATAAACATTTAAGCCCTCTTACACCACTTGGATTCAGTAGAGTTTCAGTAAAGTTACCAAAAAGCATGTTCTCGGCCGAGTTCCTGTCTCACTATGGCACCCTTTTCGCGACTCATTTTCCCAAATGCCCTTCACAGGCCGATCATGGTCAGAAGTGACAGAATGACGGGGAGAAAACAGTGGAGCCACACCATCAGACACCTCCCTGTTCTATCAACAAAATTTCCACCACAGCAATAAAGTTTAGTCTTGAGTCACTACTTTCTATACACCAGCCAGACTGCATCATTCGTCTTAAAAGACTAAAAGTCCTGTCTACAATCTTCAAATACTACTTTCGTGTACGACTGTCGTACTTGTGTCCTTTGCAACTAATTACCGAAAATCGGTCTGAAATTGTTGCTTAGTCTAAATAGGAAAATAGGTGCGGCTTCTGAGCTCGGAACGTAACCGAGTTCTTTGTAACTCGAGACCATGCTCCACAAGTTGGCTTGTCACAGCATGTCCTTTCAATAACGAATAACCAGTTCCTTGTAAAACCAAAAATCACTTGTCATCTGAGTAAGGAAGAAGTCGAGATCAATTTTACAACTGTAAGAAGTCTAAATCAAAATTTAGTCTCTTCGGCAGAGTCAGGTGGTTTTATTGCCGCTGTAACACACCTTATATTTTGAGAATTGTTTTAAAGATTTGAGCGACAACCTTTCAGCAAATTTTAACTTTGGCTTAAGAAAAACGAGTTGCAACAACAACTGCATTTGTCATATTTTACCGGCATATTGATGCATACTAATTGGCAAATGTAAACAGAACTCGCCCGGTATTATATGTAAGCTTGTCTCTGAAAATTGTTGACAAATGCTTTTCAGGCACACATCTGGTACTGTGCACTTTTTCAACTATTTGTGTCAATGAATATTTATGTTTGCAATCGATATTTTTATAAACGTTCATGTACGTAAGCTTCACTTCAAGGTGAAGGCGGCTATTTCTGCTACATGCGGTTCCGTTCTTTTCACGTTTCATTAGTTTTTATCAGGAGGGAAGCATTTCCACGATCGCCCCTATAATTTCCCGCCAAAATAAATTAGCAGATACCTTACTGGCACCGTCCAAACTCCACAGACCCGCAACTCAAACACGCTCCTAAAACGCTCCGTGCACGATGACGAAACTCCAAAACTTCAACCCTGGGAACCAGATCAGTGATGCGGCCATGGAACCATGGTCCCCACTGGAAGGACTGGAGTGTGGCTACCGGGTATAGAACATTTTTCGCTTAAGGGGTGCGGATGGGGATTTGTACCACGGGTTTGGAGTAAGGCTGGTCCAGGACTGGAGTTCTGGAATTTAAAGGCGCAGTCATGGAATTTGCTCCATTCCTTATTATGAATTCACGTCAACGTCTACGTGTTTTAGTGGATAAAATAAGCTTCAACCGCATGCTCAAATTACTCCTTCTTATTTGCCTATGATTCGGATATAGACATATCTTCACATATAACCTCGTATGAGCCTAAATACTCGTTTATACGGTATACGCACTTTTCAGAAACATGCTGCGAGACAGGAACAAAACATCGAACTATACAAAGCCATTCTTACAAAGGGAAATCACGCATTCAAAACGTTGGTACAAGCCATGGCTTTAACAGAACAAGGTCATCTTGCCAAGCTGTTATTGATTACAGAAGAGGAAGGACGGCGCAACTCTTTCACGACTGTTAAAGGTTGTTGTAATGAACACCACTGCTTGCTCGTGCAGTCTTGCTTTTTAACGAGGTCCTAGCTTTACTGAACTCTACCCCGTAACGCAAGGATAGAGACTTAATCTATCCCGCTCATTCACGCAGGTCCCGAATTTTAGTCGAGCGTTGCTTGGCACAGAATTTTCAGCACTGTGCCCCGAAGTCAAATGGTTATCAATGTCAACCTGAATGACTTTTTCACTAAAAAACAACGCAATTCAGATATTAACGAGACAGACATATACAACAGCTTATGTAAAAGAAATTGTATCTAAATTTCACTTATTTTATCTGTCATTGTTCTTGAAAGAATTTTTGAGATATCAATTTTCATCTTCCAGATGTGATACCAGAAGAAATGGAGAACGGCGACATCAGATTTCAAATCAGATCTACTGAAAGTAAGTCCGTAAACGATGATGAATGTTAATTAAAGCCTTGCCATACACCGAACACAGTCGCAGCTAAGCCAAACAAGAAAAGTTGTATTTGCCTTTGGCAGAAATTACTTGACCGTTATCTAGCACCTGTCAACAGAGGGCACTGAGTTCAATTTGTCGAATTCAAAAATTATAATCGTAAAAGGTAACCGGTTTAGTTTTTAATTGATACGAGAAAGAACCAAATAAATTATGAAATGTACGTGTTGGTTCAATAAAATTTGACAAAGCGCTCGATGCTGTGACACCTTTGCAAGGATTGGGACCAAAGATTGATTTTGTAAAGCCCGGCCGGGCAAACACTCTCTCCAGAACTGAAACGCGGCAAGAAAAGTGATCTATATCAGCCTCAGGAAGAGTTTGAACCTGGAATCTTCACATTCGCAGTCAAAACACTCTGCTGGCGGAGTAAATCCACTTGATAACTGGCACAGTATTTTATGCGAACTTAACTGATAAAGTCGCCTACATTGATTTCAGGGAATGCTTGGGAAACAACGGCGAAATTGACAATAAAACCACAACAAAGCTGTTTCATAATCAATCATGTCTACCCAATTCACCAATAATAACAACCATGCGCGTGTCATCCGTGAAAACGATAAAGGCCTACCTTTTAGGGTTTCCGATTGCATGTGGCCGGCTGCAGGACCAACGCGCGGTTGACAAGTTTGGATTGGTTATCTCCAACCTTAATCACGTTTGTGGAACAACCGTCTTACTCCATAATATAATATGTTTCAAGCTGAAACTTATCATTCACATGATAATAATGACAAGCCCTCACTGACTATTTATTAACATTCAGTGAACATTGAAGAACCTGACACACATGCATTTCATTTGTTGACACTTTCTTATAGATTTATGCGTTGATCAAGAGTCCCACAGAATAGACGCTGACAATGACGACAATGCGCTACAAGCCAAAGACCCCAACAACGTCCAGGTCAAAATTGAAGTGATGGGTTTCAAATGTGCGCCAATTCTAGGGTCACTGTCTGGATTAGACAAGGTGGTGAAGATAAAAGAGCTTGTGGAGACGGTTTGCGGCTTTGATGTAAACGACCAAGTACTGACGTATCAGAACGTGACGATTCAAGACACTGAAACCATCGTCAATGCCTGCCGTGGCTCCGGTACTGAGATTTCCTTATGGGTAGTGCCCAGATTTATTTTCACAGAACCAGAGCAATTAAGCATCGAGGTTGTTCTTGCAGACGAAGCATCCCAGCCTATACAACTAAAATTGTCTGCTGACGACGACATAAAGAAATTAAAAGCCAAGATCAAACTCTGTCACCCTCAAAATGTCCCGTACTACCAGTTATTCCTGATGTTTAAGGGCAAAGAATGCAGGGACGAACATACCGTGACGGAATGCGGCATTACTGAAGGATGCACTATTTACTGCCAAATTAGAAAAGATTACTTCCTCCTGGGAATTACAGATACCAGCTCTAACACCTACTTCAATTTAACAGTAACTGGTTCTTTGAAGATAGGGGACCTTCTTTCCTCCATATCCCAAACACGAAACGTGGCTGCCACCATGTGTGAGCTCTTCTATCGCGGCAAAAGATTGCCAGTCGAACAAACTCTCTTAGAAACCGACAGGTTTGATAGCTTGTCCAAAACTGGAATGAAGCTATGGTTGGTCATGCCGGGAATGATACTGATCAAAGTTCATAATGTAAAGAACGATCAGTATATGGACTGTTACGTTCACTGGGACGACAAAATCTCGTCTTTTAAACAAGAAATATGTGAATTAATGAACATTACGCGGGAGAATCATGTCTTGGTTTACGCTGGCAAGACGTTGGAAGATGAAGGTCTTATCCACCAATACGGAATAAATAAGAACAGCGATGCCGTCGTATTAGTCATTCCATCGGACCACCTGGTGGAGCTTTCCATCACCATTCTAATCAGCGACGACCTACAGCCCACTCATGTGCTGAAGGTCTCACCCGAAGCCACCGTCACAGATTTGAAAATGGACATTTCCAGGAAACTTCTCACCCTTTATCCAGATGTCCTCGTTCCAGATTCACGATTCTACATTACCGTTTGTCGTACAGAGAAAACCGTTGAGGGTAGTCAGACGACTATTCAGTCGCATGGGTTGAAAACCGGAGACAAACTCACCGTCATTATTCAACTTGAAAGCGATTCAGACTCATTTTTCAACATGAATATCTCGCCTGCGCCCAGTCAGTGTGATAGTCAGTATTTGCCTGACAAAGGTTTACTTAAGTATCTGTCAGATGACGAATCTGGTATAAGCCAACAGAGCGGGATCCATTCAGACACGGATGAACCTCTCTCGTCAGTAGATACAGATGCTGGATTCGATGACGACTCTGACCACACACCAGATGTTTCGAGCGATACCATGAAGACCGTTTCACTTAATTCCACTATTTGCGATGATCATTTAGACAACGTGTTGCAAAGTCTCGGATCACACGGACTCCCCGCAAAAAATGAACAAGGCGGATTAAATCCTTGCCAAGACAAGAAGGAAACAGATTTCAATTGCCTTCAAAACAAACTCGGGTTCGATTCCAGTCGAATAGGAAAAACGGTGCAAGCTGGTTTAAATGTCAGTTCCACAAACAATAACGAAAACATAGAAGGCGTGTCCAAGCATTTGGAAGAAAACGTAAAAGCCGATTCTAGCCAAGAATGGAATAATTTTACCTCTCCAACGTCCAGTTCACAATTCTCCGACGTTTACCGCTCTAATATTGTTACGAGTAACGTCAGTTTGGATGACCTCTCTGACGCACTGAAAGAAGACAAAGCAGGCAAAGAAAAAAATACTTCTCAGTTCTGAAGGTTCACATTTCTCGTACAGAAAAATTCAAAGCTGCAAGGTGTACTGTAGACTTCACGGAGATCAATGTCTGGGAGATGCAAAGGACGAAGAAACCGTAAGCCGACGCCAATGAAAGACCGTAGGCTTCCGAGTACTGATGCATTCTGATTAGACCATATACAGTGTTTTTTCTCTTGGTTATGCTACAAGCTCAGTTTCCGATGTAGGAAAAAGGATAAATGGTTGTAAAAGTTATTTTATTTGTCTTTTATCGATAATAAGTATTTAAAAGTATCCGTCTGCACACTTTCTGTTCCAAATATACAATATCAGTCTGCACAGAGGACTACCCAAAACTTGAATGGAGTATGACAGCGGTATTTGACATACAAATGGGAGTCATTATTGACGGACAACATGTACAAAACAATAGACCATAGCCTATAATCTATGATTAGACATAGAACTTACGTATTAACTATAGAATTAGATAGTTCATTTCTAGCTACGTGTGGGTGATAAGAATTTTGTACATTATAGATAAATATAGATTATTACATGGCGAAGTCGTTATCCCCCGTTATCTAGAGCCCGAGTGGATTTTGGAGAGTTATCGCCCGAGGTGCGCTAGCCCCGAGGGTGATAATTCTCCAAAATCTACATACTAAGCGAGAAACATTGCAATGAATCGATTTACCTTTTCTGACTCTCCACGGCTTTGTAACTACTTTCTATGTCAGAGGCCCGGGGTCAGAGGTCGTGACCTTTTAAGAAAAGCCGGGCTATTTTTGTCAAATAATGCTTTTACTCAAAACCAATTAAAAACTTAAATATGATAGAAATAAACTGAATTTGTAAATTAAGGTTTACCAACTATTATAGCTTAAAACACGTTTTTTCACGCTAAGCTTCGACCGGGAAATTATCGTCTGCTAAAGTAGGTTACCACTGGTAACTGAATATAATTCTCAAGCCAAAGATCCTGACGACACGATACCCGCATTCAAACTGGAGATCGGTGATTTACAAGTGAGAGGACATGAGAGAAATATTTCATTGAATTAAGATATCATTTTAATGGAAATTATGTGTCTTATTTTTCGTAGCGTATAAGTACGGTACAATGCGGTTTGTTGAACGTGCGATTATTGTGCGTGCTCATTTAAGTATTCTATTTTCACTCTTGATGACGTCAGTCGCTGCGTGGTGTAGTGGTAAAGTCGGCGACCAGCCATATTAGGGTCCCGGGTTCGACCCCGTCCTCGGTTTCTCCCAAATCGTTATCTCACTAGTGAGATAACTTTATGGGTTATTACACGGTTGTATCTGCCATTTGAGGCTAATATTGTGGTATAAAATACTATGCATTGTCAACTTGAAACTAGTTTTCTATTTTTCTTCGTCACTTTAAAAAAGGAGTGTGTTCCTTTTTAAATAAAAATATGTGGTTGTAAATACCCATGAAATATGGTGGTTTGTCAGTTCCTGATATAAATATTATGTACAAGTCATTATTAGTTAAATGGGTTACCCGTTGCTTAGATGGAAACAATGAAATTTTCAAAGCGTTTCCAGGGTATGTTTTAAAAACATATGGAGGTATTTTGATCTTTAAATCAAATTATGATTGTAAATTGCTGTCTCTTGCAAATATTGATACCTTCTATCTTGACATCTTGATTGCTTGGGAGGAAATTAGTGCTCATTTACATAAGGACATAACAATTGTAAACCAAGTAGTGTGGAATAACAAAAACATATTGATTAATAGGAGGACTGTATTCTTTAATAGTTTTTTTGAGGCTGGTATTACTTTTGTGAAGGATCTTTTGAATTTTGAAAATAAATTTCTAACATGGGAGGTTTTGAAAAATAGATTTAAGCTTTCAAATTGGATTCAAAATGCATACATCCCCAGTCAAGTCAAATTACTAATGTGTTTTCTAGAAATATTGGCTTTCCAAAATTGTTTTGCCTCCTGATATAGAGTACAGCTTAACTGACATTTATTCTTGACAACGAATTAAACAAATTTACGTTCTTCCACTCAAACTCTTGTTACCTCCTTATGTTAAAACCTTTAAGTACTTCTATATTCATAGAAAAGTGTTTACACAACTTATTTTGAAAAAGATGAACTTAGTCAGTGATGACAAGTGTGCATCTTGTGGAACTGTTGAGACTTTTAACCATGTGTTTGTGGAATGTGGTACTGTGAAAACTTTGTGGTGTGAAATTCAGAAACTTTTAATTTACGTAACTGCACAACACGATTTAATCTTAGATAGAAATGTTATTTTGACAGCATATTTTACATGTAATTTTGAAGATATCAATACCTTATTAACTATTTGCCAGTATTTCATCCATAAATGTTCTAGAAACCAGATTATTCCTAGATATTCACAATTTCAATGTTTCTTGTATAATTGTTGTAAAGTAAGGAATATACAACCCCGCAAAACTGCCTTTTGGGAAACCATCAATGCCTATTTATTTTAGACCAACCGTGAATTTCTATATTTTAGATATGTGTGTGCGTGTGTGTGTGCCTGTGTTTGATTCGCAAAGATGTTATTGTTTGTAAATATTAGTGTATTTAGAAATAAAATGTATTTAAAAAAATAATAGTTTTATTTAATTTATACATATGTAATGGTCTCAGAATAAGAAAAACGTAAAAAAACAACTGGTTTAATCTATTTACTTTGATAAAAATTTGTTCTAATTTCCCAAACGAAGTCGGTTTCCTTAATAAACATTTTTATGTCATTGTTTTTATTCTAGATACTACATTAGATACTAATGAATAAAAACAAGAAGTCAGTACTTTAGTTTAGAACTTTTATTGGTATTTGGTAAAAGGGTTTTGTTCTGTTATCATTTCAATCTAAAACAAAAATATTGATAAATAAACAAGAACTAAGCTAAAAATGGCATGGATTAAAGTTAAAAATTGTATGATTTGGAAAATAAGATAATTATACGCGTACCTGAAAATTCGTTTGATGCAAACGCTACCACAACAAAATCATAAATTTTCAATTTCGAATACATAATGAAAATCAAATTCATTTCTGTTATTAAAAGTAACGCTCGGTACAGCATGGATGTTGAGATCGGATCAGTTTAGCATTAAAAAAGTAATAATTTAAATAAAGACCCCAAAACAGCCACGTTAAGATATACATGTGCAAAACTCCCTGACCTAATGAGTGGAACTTGTGCCCTTACGCCAATTTATGACACCCGTTATTTCGGGTATAGGAGAGTGGGCGTAAGTACTTGTACATACATGCATGTACATGAACAGTTTTTCCTTGTCATCCAGTTTCTAGCCTTCGAAGGTGATGTAGCGAAGAACAATTCATTTCGGCGAGGTCTGGTGGAAACTCTCCCCCTCTCACCAACCGCAGGGCGGTCGCAGATATCTTTCTAATAAAATGCATTTATTTTTTCAGATTTTCGCATTATGCATTTCGACAATTGAGTAACGGGCTCCCACACAACCCATGAAACATACTGTATGCGTGCGATCCACAAGATATGCCATGTATACTTTTTTACCCCCGCCCCTCTGTCGACAGAACAGTATCATAGCGCACATATCCCGTTTCTCTTAAAATAATGAAATTTATCCAATCTTCAAAAAGGTCACTGGCGACATTAAGTTTTGACTTATTAAACTAAAGGAGCGCGTTTTATAGCACATTTTGTGAAAATAAACTTATCAGCTGGATTTCTAAAATACTACTACAGGAAGAGTGAAAAAATATACAAAAACTCCATGGGCGCACCCTGGGGGGAGGGTGGGGGGGAGGGGGTCTTGAACGCCCCCCCCCCCCAATTTAGCGAATTGGGCAAAAAGGTCCGCCTCAACGAAACAAAAAGTCCGAGCAAAACGAGACAAATGTCTACAAAGTCCACAGGAATTCGGCACGGATGCACAATTCGTAGGCCTGAACCTGGTGGCCCTTTTTTAGTCCTCGTTTATTTTTTCAGTAAAAGGTCTGCATACCGAAAAATTCGAGCCCCCCCTATATTTTAGGCTGGGTGCGCGCATGCCACACTTAAACACGCATGCAGACGGTGACATCTTCCCAAACGTCAGGGAGCTATCCCCTACTGGGTCCTGTGAGGCAGAGAGATCACTTTCTTTGCTCAGGCTTGTGAAGACACATTTGAGGGCTACTACGTGTATGTCTGAGGAAAGGGTTGCTGGGTTATCACTGATAACCATGCATTACGAAACAACGAAAAGACGTCACTGGTCATCAACTAAGCGCATTCTCCGAAGCAACCCAAGGCGTGTGTTTTGCAAGTCTTTCTTGTTTGAGTGAAAGTGCGCCAAATTTTGTAAATGAGTAGCGGCAAGATGTATAAAATACATGTATGAGCAACCACTGGGGATAAAAAGTGTCTAGGGAGCAGTTTTCAATTATCTTCTTCTTCTTTATTTGTATACATGGCCATCGGCCCAAACTACAACAAACAAACAAACAAGATCAGTGCGGTGCTATGCACACTAGTCAGCACTACACAAGCTCAGCGTTGCGTTTTTTGGATGCGTACTATAAATATTTCACAACTGAGGCATCAAGATTACATAACAGTCTATGACATTCAAGCAGAGAGGGACTTGTCCAGAGGCTCACACTTAGAAACTCAGCTCTGCGGAAAAAAAGGTCACAAACTAACAAAAAGTGATATCCATCCTTGACACAATTTCCAGAGCATAATGTACACACTCTGTCTTTATATATCACATTTATGTGACGACCAGTTTCTACTGCAGTCTGTGGTTCGCAAATCGAAAACGTGTAAAACTTTCATTGTACAAAAAGAATACTCTTGGAAGATTATCAATTTCTAAATTGTTTTCATGTTCAAACACAACTTTAAAATTTTGGTAACAGTTTGAGTTTTGGTTTATTTGGAACTAAAACTAATGACATCATGTATTCACCAAGTTTTAACGTAAATAGGTAGGCTAGATCGACAAAATAAACGGACAAAGATTTTACTATGTCTGACTTGTGGATGGGGACAACCATTAAATTTTATCTTGATTATAATAAGAGAATGTGCGGGACACAAGGGTTCGGAGTTTTTTGCTCTGATAAACTTAAAGATCATTGGTTGTGTATCAGATGCGAACTTAAAATCACTTTTTTGAAACCGTCTACTTTCCAGGCTTTACAGACTTATTTTGTAGTGATGGCAAAAATATTATACAGTATCTTTGGTAAAAGCGTCATATCTTCTTTCAATGGTTCATGGTATGTCAGAGGTAAAAAGTATTTGTTTTCAAAACCGCGGACATCTCACCAGCAAATTTATAGGACTGTGCGTAAACTTGGAACACGTCTTGCTTAATCTCAATCGTGTTTGCGTGAACTTGGAATACACGAAGAAACTCTACAAGTTCACTCAAATAATCGCGTTCACGTTGCTAAAAATTTGCACTGCACTAAATCAAATTACATGATAATAACATAACGTAAATTTTAACCAATTGGCGAACTTATTCACCAAACAATAATTGATTTACTAACCATTCCCTCCAATTATTTGACACAAGTTACGCTAAAGGAGAAAATGGATGACCATAAGGCCAATAATTTAAAAAAAGTCTTTACACCAAAGACGTTAACGATCTCTGGTCTTGTTAACGTCTTTGTTTACACTGAACAAAAAATTTCACCTGATTGGCCAAATGAAAATTCAAGTTCGAAGTTTACGCACAGCATATACTCCTTTTTTGCCGCTAGGAGACACTGCGAGCACGTGGAGAAAATTCCCACTTAGCAGAACAAAAGCCCGGAAGCATGGCTAGGTTTTTCCCTAGGTTTTTCCTAGCCTTGGTACAAAGCTGTATAGGTTTTTCCCAGAAGTTTCCAACTGGGCAACTGGTCAACAGACGTAAAGCTGAAGTCATTTGACTTTATTTTATGGTATGTAATGTTCTCTGTTGTCGAAGTTTTCGAAATTGTGACCTAAAAGTACAAAAACAGTTCAGATAGTCGGACTTGGACACGTAACACGGTCTGTACCAGCAGTAGGCCTAAAGCTAAGTCAAAGTGAGTATTTACAGGTTCTAGACAGTGAGGCCAACTCTGAAATGGACCAGCTCATCTGACGCAAGGAGGTCCTGTCTAGGGCGGTCCCAGCACTCGTGGTTAGATTGTTGATGGGCACAATCATGCAGTCGCCTACTCTCGTGTTCCGAATATCCAGTATCTATACGATTATTTTTTTCAGACTCGTTTTCCGGTCTATACGGCGCTTATTCGGGTCTCTATATACTAGACAATGACCATCGTTTCTAGCTCTCCCAAGTAGAGACGATGAAGCTCCTATAGGCACTTCATACGCTGGAAGCTTTTCGGCAAATTTTGCCTCACACTGACTAAAACATCAAAGTCACATTGTTATAAATAACTTTTGCGCATAGAGGGATACCTTAGGAGGCCATCAATGTTTTTAATTTCTTCCAACTCAAACAAATATTCCCGTTCTTCGAGCAGTCCCTCGATCGTTCAGTTCCCAAAATCGGTAACTCACCATTTTTAACACTGTGCACGCCCCCTGCCGCGCGCAGTGTTAAAAATGGCAAGTTACCGATTTTGGGAACTGAACGATCGAGGGACTGCTCAAAGAAAAAGTTTGATAACGGGAGTATTTCGTCGAGTTGGAAGAAATTAAATACATCGGCGGCTTCTAAGGCGCAAAAAGTATTTATAACAACGTGACTTTGATGTTTTAGTCAGTGTGAGGCATAATTTGCCGGAAAGGTTTCCATATCGTATGAAGCACCTATAGTATAGGAGTTTCATCGTCTCTACTTGGGAAAGTTAGAGACGATGGTCATTGTTTACTGAGACATAACTGACTGTATACAAATGCATTGAATTGGAACGATGTGACACTAGAGAGTAAAAAACTGGCCAAATAAAATCTGACACCATACACACTTCCTCATGTAAAGCAATGTCTGTTTTTCGGTCAGTCTTTGTATGAGACTGCACCATATCATCTCAACTGGCTGTAGTAGAGATGGTGTGTAAAAGTGGCTTAAATGGGTCCCTCTTCAAAATGGCTGCCAAGAACCAGTTTTCACTGAATAACGGCAATATCCGTGAGGTTTTACCATATGTATAGATTTTCCTGAGGAAACTGATTCAGCTTTTCAAATTCAAGAAGATAATTTTTAGGATACAAAGCTATATTTCTACAGAGACTTCCCTCTGGCAAAGAATACTGGAATCACCTGTGTCCTGTGTCTCTTTTCCTATTTTTTAAAACCATTTGCTGTAAACCCCAGCTCTCCTGCTTGTTGGGATCAATAGTTGGCTAATACTTGCCCCTATTGGCAGTTTTATATTTTGTACTGACTTAAAATAAAGTTACATGAATTTATGATTAATACACGTGTTTGATGAACTATTCTTAAGAGTTAAAAATCACATTTTCCTTTTACTTTAACCAGTTTAGTTTCATCAATGAATTGATATTTCCAAAATAGGAACATATTTTTAAGTACAGTCCTGCATGTATTTGTATTTGTTTGTGGAAATTCATGAGAAGTGATGTTCATCGCTGTTCATCTGTGGGTGGCCATTTTGTTTATGCATTACCGCAATGTTATTTTGAAAGTTCCTCCATTAATTATGTTTATTTTGAACATGTTTGATTATAAATATGTTGAAAGAATACCACTTGATGATAGCTTTTAACTAGATTGGTTTACAGTCACATTCCTTTTATGCAGTTTTTAACTAAAAAGAAGTGAAGGGTATTTTTAAAGCTTTACTCTTGTTTACCACAAACCCATCAGTCAGTTTTTAGAAATGCAGCACTAGGTTGCGGTGATTACAGTGGCTGACTGTCCCCAGATATAAGTTGTTCAAAAGTACCATTATTCATGTGCTTACTAAACCACAACCTTTTGGTACCCCAAAAACAGGCCCTGCTGTGCAGCCAAAGGGCCAACTAACATTTTTTTGTTTTGGTTGGAAAACTTGTGACTGACTTATAGTGGCCAGGCATTAAACCCGTGCTTTCTGTTAAAAAAACTAGTTTTGATTTAGGCCACTTACTGTTATAAAATTGTCGGTGTCTTGTTCCTTGCTTAGTGATGAAGTGTCATGGGCTCAGGAAGAAGCGAGAGTTCGTCACTGCTTCAAATCAAGATTTAAAAAATATTGATCACTACTAAATCTTTTCAAGCTCACAAATCACACTTATTAGTTTGGCTAAGGAACATTGTGAGACTAATTTCATAACGACAAGTAGCCTAAATCGAAAACTCCTTTTTAAAGAATGCTCATATTTAATGCCGTTTTACGACTGAATAAGAGTTTTATTTAACAGCAGCAATACTTCGTAGCGATGGGGAGGATGTGGGCTGATAATCTGTTGATTGATGAACAAAAGTAACGAAAAATTCATATTCTAGGTGAGCGGCACCATACGCAGCAACAATTATGGATGCAAAATACAAGCAGCGCATCCAGCAAAATTACGTGACACTTCTGCAGGACACAAATGCAGCGGACATTACTCCGCACCTTTGGATGAATCAAGCTATTTCAGAAAATGACAAGGAAAGAATTGAGGTAAAGAAAAAGTTGCAGTGTGAACAAAATCATTGAAGAAAATCTCATCTGTGTGACACTTTCTTTGAGTCACTATTGTTATGCCACAGTGTCTCCACTTGATAGAAGTTAGCCCTTCAGCAGTCTTCATGCTTACTGTGTTGGTTCCTCACTCTGGTCTCTGTATAGTGTGAGCTGATAATGTCTTTTGACTCCACCTTGAAAGATACTGCTTCTGTACATTTTGAACATGGGTGCTTTCGTGTTTGCGGTGTTAAAATTGATCTGAAAACAAAGCATTGTGTCCTAAACAACAATGCACCACAGTCACCAATGTGTGCAAGTTGTGAATGTTTAGCCCTGTTTCAGACTTTCTTTTCCACTTTGTCAATGCTCGCTCAGCCTTAAGCAAACAGTCTTCCTGATGTTATTCAGTTGTGCTGATGTGTTTTAATTAGTGTCCCAGAATATGTTAACTGATACAACACAATAAATATGTTGTTAATTTTTATGATAATAATAGTTTAAGAGGTGATTGTTAGGCTCTTTCCCACTATCAAAGCTTCTATGTTTAACCACAAAGTTAAGTGTCAGTGTTCCCATCAGCTTCGGAACGAGTTAGTCACAAAACTAGTTTTGCAAAGTTATCGCAAGACGGCATGAATTTGACCTTTGGTCATTTGCCCATGTGTTTTTGGCCTTGTAATAAAAAATAGCAAGGATTTATCCGATTGCCACGTTGGGTCGATGAAGGTGCTGGAAGATGACGTTTTAAAAACTGACTTGAGTAGGCTAACAGCTGATCTGTGGTATGACAGGTACTCGTTTTGTGTACACCACATGTTCAATGATTATTTTAATGTAAAGAATCCGCCAATTACATGGATAAATTGAAACAAAATACTTATACTGCCAAAATAATAAATAGTATAACAAAATATTAATATAAGTATTTTAAAACTGTGCAGTCACCATCCGCTGTTGGCAAGCATGGGCATTGACCTCTGCGGATAACTCCGATAGCATCGAAGTTAAGTTTNGGACGGCGAGTTTCCTGATGGAAGCCAAGACCTGGTCAGTGCTCTTTGATGTGAGGTTCCCAATTGTGTTTCGTGTCAAATCTTTGCGTAGTTTCTCGTCACAACATTCTAATAGTTGTAGCACTTCTGTTGTCCCTGAAATACCAGTGGCCTGGACATATTCGTCCCATCTTGTTGTGAAGTATTGCCAGTCTGCGGCGCTGATTTCTGCAGTTATCTGTGGGCGGCTGACTCTTTCCACTTTGGCGGCACCGGCACACGGGGTCTGTGGTGCTGTGTGAATGAGGCCGTGTATTTTTAGTAATTCGATGGCCAGGCCCACGTCGTTTTCTCCGGTTGTATATGAACATCCCGGGTATGGGCACGGAATTGACGGCATTTCCAGTGCTGACGGACATAGACAATAACCCTTGGGTTTTTCTAACGATGCTTTATTAAGCAAGACGAATGTCCGTCTGAAACATACAAAATGAATATACAAATACTGTGAATTGAACTCTATATAAACAACGAATGATAACTAATAATAACGGCTAATACACGTATGCGCCAGAAAATAGACAAACAAAAGAACTCACCAGCACTTATCTGGTTTTGTGTAGAAATGTACTGCGCAAACGTGAGGACGCTTTAATAGCTGGCGTGACACGAGAGCGCAATCGCGTGTCACGTAAACTATTCTCTAGTTAAATCCATGCAATTCTTTACTCTGGAGATGACACATGATACATGGTTTTGGGGGTGGTGGGGGAATCCTGCATATATTTTTTTGATTTTAGTACATTATTTTTGGTATTAAATAGGGTACTATCCACGTCACAACTGTATAGTTAAAACTTTGAACCTTTGACTTGATTCTGCCCACTTTTGCAGGTTTTCTAAACATTCAAAGTTAATCTTAAAATACAAAAGGTGTTCTCTAACATTACAGTGCAGATAACTGTTACAACATTTCACCTCGTTCCTATTTCAGAAGCATTTGGGAAGACATGAACAGAACACTGAATTTTACAACATCATTTGCAAAAAAGGGAATCACGCCTACAGAAGTTTGATACAAGCAATGATTACAACGAAACAAGGTCATCTTGCTCAGCTGTTGGTGATTTCAGAGAATGAGGGACGGACTGAGTCTTTCACAATGTCAGGTATGTACGTCACCTTCAGGTTCACATGATGGACCAATGCAATACCTGGCAACAGGAAAAGTGGCTTTTCGACACATGTGTCACCAATTAAAATTCCCACGTTGTCCTGACAATACCAAGCGGGCCGTTCCTACCGACCCAATCCATGATAAAGTTCCCCCACGGCATAGGGTACCACTACGACGGAGTTGTGAAACCTGGGCAACTACACCGAGCTTGAACACTATTACTCCCATTGCTGTAATGGAGGGATGTGACTGGCCCCTAAGTTCACAGGAGAACCCCAAGGTTGCAGTTCTGGAGTCTAGTAGGTCACATAGTGTGATAGTCTCCAAATACTAGTAATGATATCACTCCACCTGGTGGTGGTGCTGGGACATGTTTGCATGCTGGTTCATGACTTGCTTGTAACTGAATGCTGTGACCATAATGAGTGCATAGTATTGTACTGTCAGACAAACACGAAATCATATGAACTACGAACTTTTAAATACCTGAAGCCTGTCTCTTTCAATTATTTTTTAATTGAAATATCTACTTTTTAGTTGTTTATATTTAAATTTTCAATTCTTATTTTGTAGACGTTGTGACGGAAGAAATGTCGAACGGTCTTACAAGATTCAAAATCCGATCAATTGAAGTGAATGGTAAGTCTGCATTTTGGTTTATTGATGCCTGTGCTACCCTGAGACAAGATTATTTCTAGTATATACTTTGTGTCATTTGTGAGTGAAGAGAATTTCCCAAAAATGCCCCCAGTGTGTACGCCCAAAAATCTCACCAGTTATAGACAATATCGATAACCGATTGAACATTTTTTCAAGGGCCTGTGAATCCCCACAATTTTTCAAATTTTGTCTAATAGCTGTGGCAAGCCATTTGATTTTTGGTCCTTCATATGTTTTGTAAGAAAAAAGATAAAATAAGTGAGATTTTACGTTTTGTAATTTTATGTCTTGGTTTACAATCTGCATGAAACACCGTGTAAAGTCAAAAAATTTCTTTGAAACTATATAAACTGTAGTAGATAAACTTCCACCTCTATATATTCTAAATGCACAAAATTTCTGATCTTGCACTGAAGCCCAACCACAAATGCTATAGTTCGCTATTGGCCACAACTTGAATATTAATTGGTGTCAACTGGTGAACTTAGACAAGTACGTCATCTGCTCACTAACTGAAAACTGAGTTGAGCATTGGAAGAAAGTGGCACCCCTTCTTGGAACTTCATAGGAAAATATCGAATGTTGCAAATCTGTTGTCCATGATGAAATAGACTCCTGATGCAGATGGCAAAAATGTATTTACCACTGCAAGTGCTGACAGTGCCTATGTGGCTTAGTGGTGTACTCTCAATGTATATGTTCAGTTGTGAATTCAATTGTAGTACCTGCTTGCTGCAGACATGCCATGAACATTCCCACTAAATAAGATTGCCCCAAACCCCGTCAATCAGGGAAAACAGTGGGGTTTGGCTGATTGAACTAGACTGTATTTATCCACCTTGGCTGTGTCGCGCTCAGCTCACGATCAAAGGGATCCCGCCTAGTTGCTCTAGTCATCGAGTCACGAGCGAGGATAATTGGCTTTGGTCATGCGGATACGATCAGCTGATTACAATCTAGCCTAGATGACCGTAATTTTTATGGAGAGCGTTTTACGTAGTTTTGAGTGTAATATTTGAAAAGAGGAGAGAGAGAAAATGTTGGTACAACTTAGAATTTTTCAAATTGGCCCAGAATAAGAGATTTAGGAGCACAGCAACACTCACAATTACTTTCATTCGGCGCGCACGAAAACAAAAATATAGGACCCAAGTTAGGATAATATAGAACTACTCTATAGGTTATTTAGATTTTGGAACACATGTATTGCAATATTCAAAATGCATTTATTATGAATCTTACAAGCTGTAAAACAACATTGTTTAATTTCATTGTGCTCATTCCATTGTCATCCGTCAAATCGGAAATTTCCGAGATGTGATCTGCGGTGTGCGCGTATGTAATATACAAAACACGGGATCGTTATGTTCCTGAAGTACAAACATTAAGAAACTAGCATGCCATTATTATTGACGGACACGATAAAACGAATTTGGATTTTGACGATAGTCTTGATACAGTGAGCTGGCAAACTATAGGTACCACTGCGTCAGTGTCTCCATTAGACCCAGAAATTTCACACAGCCCGAATAGTTCAGCTCGTCACCCATGTAGATCGAGCCTAGGATTATTAATGTTATACTCCATGGTTGAGCTAACGACCGTTGGCCTGTGCACACAAAATTTGTGAGTTAACCGGCACTCACCTTGCACGTTGCAGCCGTTAAAGCGAAAAACAATCTAATAAACGCCATTTTCTTGCATAATCCTCCGCCTTTTGTAACAAAGTCTGTTGTTGATGACCCGCACGCACTCGCTCACTCACTCTCATACGCCAGACAAACTTCAAAACAAACGTCACGTGGCAACAACATGTGTGTTCATCCAGAGATTATTCTCGTGTTGTGGGGTACGATGTAGCGCAGATTTGGACTTAATCGCAATTAATCTAGACTCCACTTAATAAATTGTAAAACATAAGGAGGATTTCAGGTAGTTTGTTGAGTCGAAACTGTATTTTTATTCAAGAATACAAGTTTTCCTATCGACGATCGCGATTCAGCGACGTATCAGTTGGCAAGTTTTTGCCCTGGGATTTCATCACATTTTTTTTAAAAATGATCGTAATTTAACAACGGAGTTTGACAGCAATACACTACAGTTTTGTAGAAAGACTGTCATAGGCTACACATACATCACAGAGCGTAAATTTGATGAATCCTAGCTTCCGATTTTACCCGTTTTGGAAACCGGGTTTCAACTACCTTAGGCTACAATAAGCGTCCCCTCCATGAAATGAATTTTTCTAAGCTCCCTTGGCGTTTATTAGGGTCAATACAGTATACAGCTTTCCACCAAGGCTATTTGATTTTACGAGATATTCTTTGTTGCTTGTATGGATTGTTGCCAATTTTTGCTTGTTTCCATAGCATAATGATGGTGGAACTGAAAACATTGCAAATTTGAATTTTAATGTTTGCATAATCCAGAAAATCAGAGGTCGGTAAACCAAGTTTTTTTAAAAACTTACGGCGAACGACTAGCAGAAGATGCCCACTCTTTCAAAATTGCCGTGAAGGTATTAACTATTCCATGCTGCAAGGTCTTGGCTAATTATCATTTTTTGGCCTGGTCATCCATTCAGCCAAAAGTAGTTCCTTAGGTGGCTTATCAGCCAATTATTCACGCATGCTGACTCACAATAGAAGCCTGATAAGAGTGAAGGTGGATAAATGCTGTGTTCTTCTAGTTTCTTGTCCTAGTGGATGTGTTCAGGACATGCATATTTATTGAGTCCTGGAGCACATCACTTTATTACTCCTCTGTAATGACTACTACCCGTGGCTGGTAAGTAACCTGTGATGGACTAGCATTACGCCCAAGGAGCGACAGTCTCTCATCTGCTCACTCTACAAAAACTGGAGTTAGCAGTTGGCCTGATGTCTTGTAAAAGATTTGTTTTTTATCTCTTTAGTGTGTTACTAAGCATTTCTGCTGTTTCCACGACTAGATTTACATGCAGTTATCTTTCAGATTTAACCAACGAGAGAGCTGTTGCTGTACCAGAGGAGAGCGCAGTGCAGACAGAAGATTCCAACAAAGTGCTAGTCAAAGTTGCCATTACGGGTTTCACCTGCGAGCCCATTGAAATGTCAATGTCAAGAGAAGAAAGCATGGTGAAGATAAAGGAATTTGTTGACACGGTTTGTGGTATTGATGTTGGGGAACAGGCACTGACATATCAAAACACATTAGTTTCTGATGAGGAACCAATTGTTAATGCATGTGGGGCTATCTCAGAGGTTTCTTTTTCAGTCATGCCTAAATTTGTTTTTCCCGAGCCAGGCCTGTTTAGTGTAGAGGTTGTTCTTTTTGACGAGGACTCAGAGCCAAAAGTTTGTTTAAAAGTTTCTGGCAGGGATGACATCAAAAAACTGAAAGCGAAGCTCAGACTCAGTCACCCTCAAAATGTTCCGTACTACCAGTTGTACCTCGTGTTTAATGGGGAAGAATGTAAAGAGGGGCATTCCGTGACGGACTGTGGCATCACGGAAGGTTCTACAATTTCCTGCTGTGTCAGAAGAGATTACTTCCTGCTGCGTATCAGAGATACAACCTCAAATGCCAACATCACTCTACCAGTTACTGGGTCACTGAAGATTGGGGATCTGAATCAGTCCATCTCCCATACTAGAAATGTATCTTCTGCGATGTGTGAGCTGTTCTACCGTGGCAAAAGGCTACCAGATGAACAAATGCTGTTGGAAATTGATAAGAGGTCTAGTTTGTTAAAAACAGGAATGACAATGACTCTTGTCATGCCCGGAATGATACTGATCAGTGTTCGATACATGGGAAATGAACGGTCCATGGACTGCTATGTTCGCTGGAACGACACGGTCTTGTCTCTTAAGCAAGAAATATGCGAAGTCATGGACATCACTCTAGAGGACCATGTCTTGATCTATGCTGGCAAAACCTTGGAAGACGAGAATCTTGTCCATGATTATGGCATAAATAAAGCCAGCAACGTCACTGTATTTGTTTTTCCTACAGTCAGTCTTGTGGAGCTTACAGTCACCCTACTAATCAGTGATGACTTGCAGCCAACCCATGTTATTCAAGTCCCACCTGAGGTCACTGTCAAAGAGCTGAAGTTGTACATTTCCTGGAAACTGCTCATTCAATATCCACAGTTCCTTGAACCCGACACTGAGTTTTACTTAAGTGTTTGTCGTACGGAAGAAATCATGGACGATGACCTGACCTCTATTCAGTCACTTGGGCTGAAGAATGGTGACAAGGTGACTGTGATGATTCAACTCGGAAGCAGTTTACATGGTAGTTGCACTGAGTCAGTCATGACCTCGACCCTTTCATCTGAAACCAGTTTTTATTGTCCAGACAAAGGATTTATGGATTGTCAACCTGACCCATTTGTAAAATCTGGTCTTATCAATTCATTTCTTAACAGCACACTTGAAGTTCCAGTTGAAGACGGTGATTTTTTGAAGCAAAGCGATGGGTTATCAAATGTGGACAGCTTATCTGGAAGCCTCGAGTCCAGTTTGGTTGAGCACAGTGAACAAAGGGACTGCAGTCTTCATAACAAAGTGGATGTCGATTCCTCCCATGCTGACGAAGTTGAAGATGATTCTGGTGTCGAATCTAAGAGCTTTATGGAAAGCTGTAACCGTTCTGGCATGATCAACTCCATTTCCGCTGAAAATAGTGAACAAGAAAATTCCAGTCATCTTCACAACAAAGTGGATGTCGATTCCTCCCATGCTGACAAAGTCGAAGATGATTCTGGTCTCGAATCTGAGAGCTTTATGGAAAACTATAGCAATTCTCGCAGCATTGAGTCCATTTGTGTCAACGATGGTGAACATGAGAATTCCAATAGTCTTCACAACAAAGTGGACGTGAAATTGAATCCTCGAGGAAACAAAATGGGTTACGGTTCTCGTCTTGAAGTTGAGAATTCGTTCTCTTCAAGTTATTCACGCTCGCAAGTTCGTGAAGTTTCTGAGCTTCGGGCTCGCCCTGATGTTGAAATGAGTAATGTTAGTTTACGTGATCTTTCTGATGCACTGCTTGAAGACGGCAATGATGATACATATTCTTCTTGTTACGAGGCTTGGACTGACTAAAACACTTCACAGTAGCGATTTTACTAAAGCCACTGAGGTATGCCCCCATGTACAGTCAATTTGATTCTTGAATTGGTGAAATTATCCAATTCCCAATGTCTGTTTATGAGCATAACTAAGTTGTGTCAGTGCAAACACTGCATCTTATACTATATTTGTACTCTTACCAAGATGCACGTCAACATCTACCATGTAGTATAAAATGTACCACTGGTTTTATAATTAGCCACATATAATTTTGATACAATGCCTCTTGGCGCTTTCTGGGTCTGTGTATTTATTGTACTATTTCATAATAAACATTCAAAAAAAATTCTGATGAAGGGCTGTAAATTTGCAATGTAGCATGAGCAGAATTTGTCTACTGCACAACTGTTACAGTGATGTCTGTTTATCACTATTAAGGATATGCTCTTCAGAGGATCAAGGAATGTACCACGTTTTTTATTGTATTTAAATGTATTTTACAGTTGTGCGATGAATGTTATATTGCGAGGTGTACATTTAAAATTAAGTGAGGTATATTTTACTATGTAGCAAGATGTACATATTAACAATTGGAGGTCTATTTTACTGTGTTCTGAAATATCGTTGGCATGTAACAAGATATGCATTTACAATGTTGTGAGCTGTACGTACTAACACTGGACCCACCCTTTGACAACTCGAGGGTAATGCTTATAATAGGGCTGTCTCGGATAACACAGCGACACTCGAATCTTGCTGTACTTACACACAATACTGCAAGGATCTGTCAGGCACATTTGCTGCCTCATTTTCTGGCCATTGGAGTTTCACAAGTTATTTGTTGTCTGATTCTGTGCAAGCTTTTCTCAGTTGCATTACTCTATTTGTCCTTACAATACCAACGAAGTATTACTGCTGTGCTGTGGGCTGCAACTCCGACATGAGAATGTTTGATAAACTGGACAAATACCCGTTTACTCGTGGATGCGCGATGTGAAATTCTTTGCCTTCCCAACATCAATGAGAGACACGAAAATGTGCCAGATTCCCAAAACGAAGACAGATGCTTTCTTATCTCCGGGGCAAAGAGTTCTATTGCCGTGTAATCCAGTACGGCCCTATTGGAATGTAACTGAGCACATGGTCCAGCATTCACATTGTACTTAATTTTTGGCATACTTTACTTTATTAATATTTGTATTTTTCTAAGTATGTTTCTACACGTGTTTTTCAATAAATGAATATATAATACAGACTTTCAACTGATGTTCTTTAATGCTACAGTGAAACATTTGTGACAAATATTGAGAAGGTGGAAAATCCTATTGACACAAAACCCAAGGTCAAATGTCTTCATTAAAAAATGACAAAACATATTTGGTAACTTTTGCCATCCATAAAACTTATAAAATGGCACAAAGTATTTCCCAAGTTTCACAGTGTGGTCAAGTGATGCCTAAGACTTGCCTGACACTTCATCAAGAATTGCCCCTTTTCATTTATATTTAAGCGAAGAATTCAGATGGTTAGTACGTCAATGATTGACGAAGCAACACCATAGAGGTATGATGTTGATAATTAAGCTTCATATCTGAAGGCAAGGTTGAGAAATATTCAACAGATTGCATCTGGGTTACACGCCAGTTCACCAGTATTGGCCCATATCAATTTTAAGTACCAGTTTTCTAACGGGTCCCAGAAAATGCAGCTACATGAGGTCAGTTTTTAAACCCTTGAAGTTGGCTTTGTAACTGATAGCCATTCTCAGACCATAAGAGCATGTGTCCTGTGGTATACCGGCGAAAGGTACCACGCGTTTGTGTACAAAGTCTGGTCTTTAAATACGAGTATGCTCGACTAGATGTATGCAAGAAGCACTTACTCAAAATAATCTACTTAGGCGAAATCATAAAGCTTACTGTCGTAGGTATTTATCTATTTTCACACTTTTGAAACAAGACCATTGAGGTATTATATTAGAAAGAAAATACTTATCTCAAATCATTGGCATTTTCTTAAGTTAAAACACTGTTTGACCCTAAACTCCATACATAATTAACCTCTGGCACACAGTGGTCTCCTAGCAACGCCGATGGGGAAAGTGTCTGTTGCTTAACTGCACAACATGATGCATTTTTATAGTAGACAACGGAGTAACAAGATGGATGTATCAACTAGTTGATAATGTGTGACAATACAGTTTTATTTTACAACTTTGTTAACATGTTACAAACAATCCCACGTGTAAACTGTAGTACAAAAAGCGGACAAAGCTATTTAGCCATTGTAATCGTCAAAGTTTTATGGCCAGCAGAAAGCACTTTGTAACCAAGTACCACTCGCACGTGACGGACGGTCAAATAAAGAAAGAACTAAAATCTTGGCTTTATGGTAATTACAATAACTTGTACAAGTACTATCCACATCTCATAAAATCTGGATTCGACTTGTGCAGGTTATACTGTATTTTACATGGATTTCACTCGAAAAGACCAAGAATATTAATTTTACTCTAGTGAAATCTTCAACACTTGTCATGTTGCCTTTCTCAAATCACTACACTGGGCACATAACTAGATGCCAACCTGTCTCTTAGGGTCAAGGTTGAACTTAAGAAAACGGTTCCTGTTCTGAACACGCGTGGCATCAATGACGGCAACACTGCTACAACAAAGGCAACAAGATAGGTTGCGAAAATTGCGCCATGATTGTAAATAGTCTTCGTTGCATTCTGAGATTGTACTGTACCCGCCTGGGTTAACACCCACATTAACTTAAATGTCCACCTCTAAATCTTCACAATTTTACTTTTTAAAAGTACCCGTGCTCAGTTTTACGCCCGATCCCAATTGAAACATTCGTTCCTTTTGCCCATTTCTTTCTGAATACTAATTTGCAGAGAATGTTAGCTACCAAAACCCAAAAAACTTGTTCACCTGTATTAACAAACAGTGCATTGTCTATAATTCAGGTATTGTTTTTATTAGGCTCTTGTAAAATGGCCAACATTTGTGCGTGCATGAGAGTTAACTGAGACCAGTTCTTCGGGTAAATGTCCAACCGAAACGGTAAGAATTACAAGCTCTCCCCCTGATTATTAAGTGTCAACTTGTATTCCTTGCACATTTACAGGCAGATCTACATTTGCATGGCCATTAAGCCCTACAAGTATGGTAATACCTTACCTTGCCAGCAACATATCGAATACAACCTTTGGCAAATACTAAGTAACAACTTAAGCTCCAACTAATTTACACAAATTACCTCAACAACTGGAAGTTATGTGTATATACTCAGAGACTTCATTTTTGCAAAAGTGAGATTTCATTATTTTGCAAAAGTATTTGGAATACATGACTAAATTACTGACTCAAGTCTGAAGTCACTTATCTTGGAACAGAGACCCCTGGTGGTTACATCACAAGAGAAGGAACCTACCACTGTGATACATTCATCTTAGATGGCACCATAAAATATGGCTTAATACAATTAAATGAGAAAATGACCAGAACATCAAGAGGGAATATGGAACCACTGAAAATCTTTTCATATACTTTACACTTGCTATGAAGCACAGGACTATTTGTCGGCTTATTTTTTTGGTCACGATCGCTATGACTTGCCTTTTCCCCGCCCTTTGCCTTTAGAAGTAGTAGCGGTACCTTTGTCTTTACCACGCGGCTTGGTTATAGCCTGAAACAGAAGCGCCCATCTAAGTACAAGTTAAGCAAAGTCAACTGATTAGCATGTAAATCATATGTGGGTTAACTGCAAAAACAAAATGCGAGAAAACCAGCAGATAATACCCCACTGTATTTTAAATACACCCGTTACAAAATGCTAACCAGCACGAGCTCTAATTAAGTTATACAATTCGAGAAACAACATCTTTTTTGGACTTGTTCATGGGTGAAATGAAATGCACTGCTACAGTGTATAAAGTGATACAGAGCTGGACAGCATTTTATGAGTTGACAGTCGTCTTTTAAATCAATGTGACAAGTGAACACACTTATGTGTGAACGTGTACGCATTTGTAGCAGACGTACAGATATGTGACAAAGGTCACATTCCCATTAGGGGAACTTTGGTTTACCGAAGCTTCCCTGAAACTTCGCTTACATTTTCCACTGACTGAACCTGTGATATCGAACTTATCGCTATGACAACGTACGGCGCAGTTTGATACTAGAACTGGAAGCAGACAGCCAGTTCAAAGGAAAGCACTCACCTTGATAGACATGTCTTTTGAAATATCGTCATCCTCCTGGTCACTATCATTGGTCACTGTCTCACCTTCCTCTCCAAGTAGGTCATCGTTATTGGATGCTCCTCCGCGACCACCTTTTTTGACTGACGTCCCCTGAGCATATGGTATGTGGTGGACGCCCTTATTATAGGTCCTAGTGAACGCTGCTTTAACCTACACAGTAAATTGTAACAGAAAAATTAAACCACGCACTGTTGTAATACGATTCACGAGCTTGGAGTACATGTCAAATGTCAGAATGAAGAACCATACAATGCGAATTACAATAGCAAGAGTCCCCCTCAAGAATATTCCTCTAAATCTTTATTCACAACGGATAATGGATTAAGGCATTGCATTAACACTAGCAATGTGTGTATAAAGTTCATGAAACCAGCTTATTTTATCAAAATGAAACATTGCAAAAGATGTAGACTTGGCATCAAGAAAAGATCTGCATGCATGAAACAAGAATAGTTGCTGAGGCAGGTGAAGGGGGGGCGGGGTGTCGCGCCACAACTCACACGGAAAATTACTGATTTCACAATTCAGGTAAGTGCATACATATTTATATGTGGACGCATTATGCCGCCATCTCCGTCAGTCTGTCCGGCATCCGCTGCTCCATCTATAAAACGCCTCTACGTATCTTCATAAAATTTTGCACGTGTTCCTTCCGTGGATGGGACTGCATGAGCGAACTTTAAAGCAGATCCAACTACAGGTGTGCCCCCTAGTGGCAATTTTAGTTTTTCACGTTTACCTCTGTATCTTCAAAAGTCCTGAACGAATTTTCATAAAATTTGGTATATTAGCACCTATTAGTGAGATGACGCTATCATATCGTTTTTGAATGGATTCAACACAGTTTGCGTCACCTAGTGGCCATTTTTACTGTTTTTGAGTCTGTTTTTTTGCATCCACCCCTCTATCAACCAAACCTCTCAAAGGATGATTATGAAAATTGGCACGTATGTTCTGACTATGAAGTAGACGGCTAACGATGATTTTCCGACGATTTCGACTACTGTGGCGCCTCCTAGTGGCATTTTTTTGCGCCTATGGCTGTATCTTCTAAACTGTTCGAAGGATCTTTACTAAATTTAGAAGTGTATTTATATGATGTTGACAATGGACGACAACAACGGATCTGACTACTGGTGTGCCACCTAGTGGCAATTTCATTGTTTTACGTTTACCTTTGTATGTTCAAAGGTCCTCAACGTAAAATTTGGCATATAGGCATCTGTTAATGAGGTGATGCTATCTCATCGTTTTCAGATGAATTCGACCTAGTTTGCGCCACCTAGTGGCCACTTTTGCTGTTTTTGAGTATATTTTTTGGCGTCCACTCGTCTATCAACCAAACTGCCATCAGGATAATTGTGAAAATTGGCATGTATGTTAAAGTGGATGGCTGACGATGATTTTCTGACGAGTTCGACTACTGTGGCGTCTCCTAGTGGCAATTTTGTTTTTTTTGTGATTATCGGTGTATCTCCTAAACCGTTTTCAGGATCTACTTAATTTAGCAAGTGTATCTATATGATGTTGACCACGGACGACGACGACTTTCAGAGCTGATTTTTGGTGTGCCCCCTAGTGGCAATTTCATTTTTTATGTTTACCAGTCTGTATCCTTAACAGATTTTCATAAAATTTTGAATATAGGCATCTATTGGTGAGATGACGCTATCATCCTGTTTTTGGATGGAATCGAGGTATTTTGCGCCACCTAGTGGCCATTTTTGCTGTTTTCAAATCTTGTTTTTGGCGTCCACCCCTCGATCAACCAAATCATTCTGGGGATGGTTTTGAAAATTGGCCTATATGTTTTCAGTGTGAAGAGGACGTTTGATGATGGCATCCGACTATTGTGGCGCCTCCTAGTTGTAGTTTTGTTTTGTTTTTCGCTCATAACTGTATCTCCAAAGCACACTGCAGGATCTTCATTAAATTTAGTAAGTGAATTTATGTGAAGATAACAGACGATGACTGTCAGGAGGATCGAACGGATGCTGTGCCCACAAGTGGCAATTTCATTTTCTGTTTTCCTTTGTTTCTCTGAAGTTCCTTGACAGATTTTATGAAATATGGCACGATCCCGTTTTTGGATGGGTGGTAAGTTTTTGCGCCATCTAGTGGCCATTTTTATGATACAAATAAATAACCCTAAAAGCACATCATTTGCGATGCATTTGTGGGCTCATTTCAACGCTCCGCATTGCTCTTGTTTTAGTTTTAAGTATCACAAAAAATTTTTGTTCCTCCTATGGTTGCCATGAACTCTCCCACAATCTCCACTAAGTTCCCCAATTGTTTCCTGAATCCCAGTGCTTATCAAGTTCACAAATTCAGGACTGGTTTCATGATTCACAACTGTACAGTCTAAAAGTACAAAATCAAACTCACAGTGAGCTTCGAATGCCAGTTTTGCGCTGACAAGATGCAAAAGTGCCATTCCACGTGTAAAAAAAACTCCCTTTCACTCTCTTGATAGATACGAGTCATGAGGAAGACCGTTTATCTTGTGAATGTCATACAACCTTCAACGCTCTAAAAACTAACAATACCTTGGAGTTAATCTGTTTCATGGGCTCACTGCGGCCAGGCCACTGTGTCACCTCCAGGATGTTGTCGAAGTCTTCTTTCACTAGATCATACTCCTCGATCAGGTCGATAACCTCGGGAATACCCTCATTCTCTTGTTGAATCAGTGGCTCCGTTAAACAACGTCGCAAACGGGGCAAGTAGTCCAGGTTAAGAGCTTGCTTGTCAGCACTTACCCTGAAAAGAAAATTATTGATCATGCTTACAACAAAGAAAGAGCATGATAAGCTTATGATAAGATCGTGTTATTTAGTCGCTTTAATTCCATCATGAGATTATTATTATTATTACTTTGAAAAGTGTATGTAAAGGTAAAATGCAGACTTCAAATAACAATCAAAGAAAAAAAACTAACCACATTCTAATAATCTTTACACAAAAGTCCACATCTGACTTTGAAATGTTATTTACTGCAGATTTATACATGGTTCTCACAAAGGTCCACACATCATTCCAAACCATGTGCTACCAAGCCTTGGTTAATAAATGTTATTAACTATCTATCATTAAATCACACAAACACGTATTTATGGCGACTATCTTAGGTTCCTTTGAGGCTTGAACTTAGTGGATGGCTTACTTCAAAGTCATGTGACCTCGCAGTTCCTGAATGATGCGATCTGTCTTATTCCTCGACGAGTTTTTGCCAAGCCAGCCTGGAAAGGCAATCATACCATGCATGGCTCCACGCATGATTTCACCAGGTAACACACTGGCATAGATGGCCTGAAAACAACACAAAAGCAACATCATCACCTGTATTGACACAAGTTTGTTATCCAGACAAAGGGCCTGACAATGGAAACACACTCTGGGATGACACACTACGGGATTTCACGATAAAATATCTTCACGTTCATTAAAGGATCAGCATATTCCTGTACGTCTATTGCCAGTGATTAACAAGTTGTAGAAGATACACTTGAAGGTGTTTCGAAATTTGGCCAATCTTGTCTTGCTTGAAAAAAATCACCAGCCATTCTGAGTGGCTAGTATATTTTGATAATCTGAATTTTTGACACTTTCTAATGTATCAAATTGAGTGTGTGAGGAACAACTCCTTGCTAGTATACATTTGATTAGTTAACACAGAATCACTTTTCAGCCTGTACAAATTTATTAAATGACATCACCTATGTGCTGCAAATTCTATGGCTTCTGGGAAGTAGTTTGAGCTACCTTAGGAAATAGACCCTAAATGGCAATTTGTCCCGTCTAAAAACCAGAAGCATGATACATGAAACTTTCAATTCAGATCCACCATTTTGTGAACATCAAGAAAATGACAAAGATCAGTTAAAATTGAGTTTTGGTTTAATTTTAAGCAGATTTTGTATTTATGCATGAACAAGCTAAGCCAGGCCAAACTGGACTAGGTCACGCGCGGAAATTTTTGGTGCCACCGGGCTACGACAAGCTTAAACAATAGCATTCGAAGTCAAAGCCAAAGGTTCATAAAACAGGCTGTGCAATACCTGGGTAGGAAGTAAACTCCAGTTTTGAGAACTCCTAATAATACGCTCCACAAGATCTCCTTCTGCGATACTGTCTGCAGCTTGACTGAGTAGATCAAGGTGTTTCTTTACATCCCCCCTACAAAAGTAATAAAGTGACATTATTGACGAGAATATTTCCTCATCTCAGATTAGCCCCAGCGTCAATTAGAGCCTGGAACCCCCGCGGTTGGAGTCAAATGCTCTGCTGGTGGAACTAAACAACATTCGATACATAGTAGACTATTTATGCATATGTAACAGGTAGACACTAGCCATGATTTCAGCGAATGTCTGGCAGACAACGGACAGAATTGGCAATTTGTAATAAAATTCCCAAAACACAACAGATTTCGTTGTTTTGTAGCTCTGGTCAAAGCTAAAAAATTCAAAATGTCTGTCGCATCCAACACTAATCCCAAAAATGTATTTTTCGGTCGTAGAAACGATAACATCCCTTTAACACAATTACAACAAAAATCAATGATGACAAAAGCTCAACTAAAAACAATTCTCATTTCAGTAGTGACTGTAGCCAACTGTCTTCGCACTGTATAATTAAATTCTTAAAGAAGAATTTACAATAAGGACCTGTCATAACCTGCTACGACAGCTCTTAACTGGTTGCGATGGGGAAGCAGTATTTTCCTAATTACTCTTGGAACACACCTGTTTTGAATCACGTATCAAGCTAAGTTGATGTAAACCCACTTTCTGTATTAGAAAGAAACTTTTGACCGAGTCCATTCACTGTCTCAACCTTTTCAATATTCAAGTTGGAGCTGATTTCTGAACTCGGAAAGAATTTGCAGTTATTGCTGCTTGAGACCAGGTTAAACAAGATGGCAAGTCATGGCAGTACGTGAGGGGAGGGGGGCACACGAGTTCATTTTATCTGCCAGACATGGTTGTAAGCATATACAAATCATCTCCTTTCTTCCCAAACCCAAAATCCACTTCTCATCTGAGTAATGAAAGATTCCCGAGATCGGTGCTACAGTGCAAGATGGTGCAATTCGAAATTTTTTTTTTAGACACAATGCAGGCTTATAGCAACTCATGGTTATAGTTACAATAAGCTAGTTAAAAGTTGAAATGATTTGCTACAATTGAAGTAATTGACATAACTAAATTAAGTTCAGCAATCATATCACAAGTTACAATACAGCCAATGTCTGATTTACTGTACATACTTAGCGGCGTATGGAGAGACACTGGCATAGTTTTCTTGAACAAATAATGGTCCAATGGAGTAGTCGTTGAAGAACAAGTCTGATTTATCAATCAAGGTCATGTGAGCTGTCTCTTCGCCCGCAGCAAACACTTTGCGACAGACGTCAAACGGACCCTGAGAAATACAATACATTTGGTGACTAGTGGAAGATTGGTGGTGGGTGTCAAACTGCTCTTACTGCTGATTACTTTGCTACTAATAATTGACACTTTACCAAATGTTGTTTTAAGACATCTGCACAGAAATCTGACAAAATAGAATTTCACTTTTCGGCCACACTGTGTGCTAAATAAGTGAACATCGTATGTTGATTGGTGAACCAAAAGTTTCTATATCCTATTCTAATGACCTTGAACATTGACTACATTTCTTGATATAAGTTGTCCTGGATGTAAATTCCCAACATCTTTTCTTGCAATTGAAGTTAGCCATAGATCGTGCACTTACTATCTTGATGTCTTTCTTCGCTTTCTCCGCATCCTGTTTAGCCTGATCAAATGTCAGTGCTTTACCACCAGCTGACCACATCTCCAAGTTATGGATCACCTGGTAGGATGGAAAGATTATAATGAGTGGCGAGACACAATATTCAATGAAAAAACAAACCAATTTGAAATTACAAGCAACAAAACACAACAGAAATTAATAAAAAAGCTGAACTCACTTGTACCAAAACAAACCGAACTAAATTTCGAACGTCGAAATTTGTTTTAATTTTTGGTGGTGCATTAACAAAATGGCCTCCACAGTTGACATCAAACGTACAAACAGGGCTGTATTCTACAAAAATTTAATTATCATTGACACAAAACTCATTCTCAGCCCTAAAATATAGCAACGGATAACCTCAGCATGCATTCTACACTTGTTTAATAAATGTATACCTTAACAACACAATTGTCTATGTTGTACGGACTTCAGCGACCTATGCTTGTCTTAGGCAAGAAAACGACTGCAAGCAACATGTACTTTATCAAAGCACCAAAACTTCACCAAATTGCAGCAACTTCACTCATTCTTGGCTGATTGTAATCCCTTACAACAATAAATGTATCTTCTGTGATACTTACCTGTCGAACATCTTGGTTCGCACCAAGGATAATTTCGTTTAAAATAGGTGGCGTAACTTTAATACCAGCTTTGAACGCCAGAGACATCATAGCACCCTGTTGGAAATGATACATTCTTTGGAGTTATTGAGATCACTTAGATATTAATTGCTCTATTGTGAAGTGGTGTACTCAAATTAAGTCTACCATTGTGATGCTGAGGATCACCACTAGAGGTTGGGATGTATCAATAAAGGAACAACAGTAGCAATTTCTCTTTTCTCCTGCTGTAGTTAAGCAATTTTCGTCGTTCATACAATAAACAAGTTCAATTTTCAATAAGGGATTTTAGTTTTTATAGTCTGTAGTGACTAAAATGGGCAAGAAAGAATGTTGGCACTAACATGCACTGCCCACATTTCCCAGAGATGTAAAGAATAAAATCATTGCTCTCATAGAAATGCTTTAAAACATCGAAAACGGGTGACTAGTACTTAGAAGAGGGGTTACCTTAATCTGTTCCACTCTGGGCTTCTGAAAGCGCAGATCAAAGCAGTAGTTGGATAACGTCCTCATCTTGGGGTTGTTACGATCATTGCACATACAGATGATGGGTATCTTGGAGGTTTTGATCAAATTCACAACTTCCTGGAAAGAAAATGTTTCATCAAATGTCTAATTTGAGGCTCACACGTATGCTTCAAAATTAAGGAAATTGGACAACTAGTTGCTGTCTAAGCCTGTGATTAATGACAATGTCTTTATCTTCTGTGAAATTGATTTTCACACAAAAAGTCACAGATAAACGTCTAAACCTGAAACTGAAAAGCTCTCCAAGTGAACCAAGGCTAATTCCTGACTACTGGCTATAGCCAATTGTTTTTAAAAGAACCAGACGTCTAATACAGACAAGATGATGCAACACACTACAATAGATCACGTCACTTACTGCCAGGCCTCCGCGGTCTTCATTTCCTGCCATGCCATCGATTTCATCCATTATCAGACAATGCTTCTGACCAACATCTGAACTTTGTTTTTGTTCTGAAAATGGGACATTTCATCAGTTGTAACGTCAACTGAACGAGAGCACACCTACAGATCAGTAAAAATTCCTTATTTCCAAAATTGAGAATATAGTAATTCCTTAAAATTGGACTAATGACCAATTTCAAATGAAGTCATTACTTTAAGTCAAAATAATAGAAATTTCACCTTTTACGCCAACTACAAATTATGTTATCAAGCTGAAGAAACTTTCCTAAATTGAGGCATTTTTACATGTAACCATAATCATATTCACGTATTTTCAAAAAGTGATATCACCCAAAAAGTCATGATCGCGGTATTTTAAAAGAATTTTCTGTTTCCAAGGTCACGTAGCCTTCGTATGCCATAAAATGCAACATACAGGTTTGTCACCAGGAACTGATTTGAATTTATGACAACAATTACTAACTGCGTTTTACAACATTACAATAAACTTGGTAAAAGCAAAACAACACATTCTAAACTCGTGCAATAATGATTAAATTCACTAAGCACAACATTCTTTCATTTCCCAAATTTGCTTACTTCCAAAAAAGTCAACTAGTGTGTGGTTGTCCACAGAAAGCGCCACCTCTTGTTGAAGACTCTTCTTAGAGCGAGTGTCCGAAGCATTAAGTTCAACAAACGAGAAACCTGCCTCCTGAAAACCAATAGTAGATAGCTGAAGTAGCAAGTAATATGACGACGAAAGCACAAACAATTTTTGCTTTTTCTTGATTTACAATCCACAGATCGTCCCAATCAGTGACTGTGCTACTGCAATGACAAAACTCCAGGGGGCTATTTCTTGAACAATCTATTGTCTTTAGCTTAAAAATCAGTCTACGGATGTTTCAGCTTGTTTCACAAAATCAGGCTAAGGCTGAACGTCAGAAAAACTATTTACAACTTGAAGCTAAAAAAGAGAAATCCGTAGCATGCTCGGGAGCACACTAAAAGCCAAAAAAAAAAAATAAATTTTTGGCTACAGACACAAGAAACAAGCTCCAAGTAATAGATCAATCAATTTTTGTAGTGAACAATACCAACCTTGCACACCAGGGTGGCTGTAGTTGTTTTGCCAACACCAGGGGGCCCTGACAGTAGAGCAGCCTTACAGGAAACCCCCCACTCGTCCTTAGTGCCCCACGCTGAAATAAAAACGAGACATTCAAGTATCACACGCCAGAAACTTAGTGAGACCAGGGGCCTGTTTCATGAAAAGTGCTCTTGTGCTCCATGCAATTATTTTTGAAAAATAATCAAGCTTCACTAAGCAAAAGTACAAAGTCTCCGAGAATATGCACATAACTGCTAGTAACAAAGAGAATTTTTAAAAATTATTTTAGACTGTGATGCGCTCATAAGTCATAATTACTTGAGTAAACTTTTAATCAGAAATTGTGGAAGCATAAGGCTAAATTTCTGTCTGAAGTCGTAAGTCACTCTTCATGAAACGGGTGCTAGATGGATTCACACTAATCCTTAATTTAGGATGGGCAAGAAAAACGATCAATGCAAGGCATTGAAATGCACAACTACACCACTACAAGTATGCTTCTAAGGGTGTTTGTTAAATTGATGTAATACGGTATAACATACTCATTTTGCCACTATGATATCAAAGCTGGAAATAGAGTGGTACTGCACATTGCAGATGTACACCCTTCTGTAATGGACCAGTCAAAAAAATTTCAACAACACCAAAAAAACAACAAATCTGTTAAAAACTAAAATGGCCAACACAGGGTGCAATGGTGGTCCAATCTGTCCGATAAACAATTGGTGCCATCACATCTCAGTCCTCAACAACACCAAAAAACAACAAATCTGTTAAAAAACAAAATGGCCAACACAGGGTGCAATGGTGGTCCAATCTGTCCGATAAACAATTGGTGCCATCACATCTCAGTCCTAGAATTAAGTTCCATCAAAACCCAGCGAATTCAATAACATTGTACACTCAAACTGAAATGGCCAACAGGGGGTCCTGCTGCAGTTATATCTGTGCGATAATCAACTGATACATGTGCATCTTACAACTCAGTGTCAAGTTTTGTCATTATCTGTCAAGCTGCTTTGATAATTATGAATGGACAATCAACTGACAAAGAAAGACAACAGAATACGATTGGGATCGTGACTACGCGACCATAATTTTTTGTGGGGGCACAAAAACTCGTATCAATGGATGATTTATCATTATTCAATCCAAGAACATCTCATTCTCATTTGTTATCTAAATAACCTGAGGAATAGGAAAATCTGATCAGTTGAGAAAATGTCTTCCAATAAGAATGTAATGTACAGAGGCAAGTACAGTCTTGCTTGAATAGAATATGTCAAGCAAGGGGAATTTGAAAAGCTGATTATTAGAACAAAATATTGGGTAAATTCATCCCTCTTGATATGATATATCTAACCATGACAAACTGCAATTATACATATGGCTCATTTGTGACAGCCATTTTGTATTTTTCCCGTTACTTTACAAGTGTTTTGCACAAATGAAAGAAATTGTAGATTACTTTTGCTCACTCGACAAAAATTTACCGGAAAATACTCTGGAAAAATTCCCCAAAATGACTCGCATGGTCAGGCCTAAATACTAGATAAATTTTTTTTACCACAAATCAAGACTGGGATTTCCTTTGCAATTAATGACTCCAAGTGGTAAAATAGTGATTTTAACATGGGTCAACATTTTATGGATGCAGGTATTTTAATAATTGAAATTATGTACTACACTATTTAAAATATTTGACTTTGCACGATTAAGGGCACTATCCCTAGATGTGCTTTCAGAATCGCAAACTGAACATTTGATTTTTTCGCGTAAATTGCTACGTCCATCGAATAATATAAAAAAAACATTTACTGCTAACCATGATGAAAGTGACCTCTATGAGCATAATACGTTAACATAATTATTGTCAACTAGATTCCTCAATGAAAAACACGGGAAAATTCAAAAATAAAAAGTAGGCCTCGGCGTGATTCGAACACGCGATCTCCTGTTTCCTAATCTAGCCAACTCATAGTACTAGACAGGCGCTTTAACCAACTAAGCCACGAGGCCAATACCTGAGGTGCTAAAACAATTTACCTCAGTCATTTGTTATCTCAATAGAAGATAAACAGCTGTTTAGACCACTCCTTGTTAATAGGCTAAAGGTAAAAGAAAACATTCTAAAATTACAAACAGCACGCTTTAGAATTCCTTAGTGTTGAAAATCACATCACCTCATCCAGCCATAACTTGTATGGTTTTGTTCACAAGGGTTATACTTCAACTTTTAGCCTTTACTTAAAAAAAATTCAGTATACCTCGATTGAAATTTTAGAATCAAGCACAGGCCACTGTCTGCTGACCAGCATAAATTACGTAATGGCAATTATCTTGTAACTATGACTTCACTTACTTATTCATTTTTGACAAAAGACTACTACATAATTGCACAATGAGAGCTGACAGAAATTTGAACTTTTAATTTTTTTATGCACAATGTTAATGTTATAGTTCCATTAATCGTGTTTATTAACAAGTAGACACACTCACACTGCATTTCATTCCTTTTCTCACAACACCATTACAGAGTAACGGACACAATGTGTACAGTGGCAACTGTTTGTCAATAATCATAAAACTCTAGCATAAACGTTATAGCCAACATCCACAGGACCCAATCACAGCAATATACCTCCTTCACTATCTTAAAACAAAACAGTGCAGGTGGCCTGATGTCATTTGCGGTGCATCAGACGTGCGCAGGCCCCATGGTTTGGCCCATTGCACAAAACACCTGAGCTTAAGCACGAGAGCCCCATTTTGGTTCTTCGTGAAGGAAGTTTTCAAATCTACCAGTCTCCTTTAAGGAAACGGACAGATATTTCCATTTGTTGCCATCCACTGTAAGTCGTTGTAAGCATGTAACAGTGCCATCCAGTAGGTTGCCTATATAAAAAGCTGGGCAAGACTCTACCAGGTGTTTAGGGGATTCTACGTCAGTACCACACTCGGGACACACTGGGCTCCCCATATGCCCAGTAATATGTCTGTGTCGGGGCTAGGTTACAGAGGCCCGCCAAAATTTGAATGACCTGTCTTACGCCCAATCTGTATAGACTCAAATTTTTTGAACCTTTTGGTTTGATCAGGTTGGGAAAATTCTCCTTGGTCTCTCTGCAAGAGTTAAGTGATGCCCACTGGGCTGCTGACTGGGTATGTACCCAGTTCCATACACTCATCTTGCAGCATTCGTAGGATACACGGATAGCAGGTTCAGGCACAAAGTGCAGAATGCTTGCTCCTATCTTTGCGAGTTTGTCTGCATTCTCATTGCCATCAATTCCCACATGGGCCCTGACCCAGTGCACATTGACGGTTCTTTCAATTGCAAGCTTGTTAAAAACATTAAGACAAGCATTAACACAAGGAGAGTAGGCCCTTGGTTTCCTTAGGGCTTTTATTGCTGCCTGGCTATCTGAAAAGATCATGGTAATTGGCTGATTGCCCAGCTCGGTGTTATATTGTTGTGCCAGTTGAGCAGCTCTATTTTAGCGTACACTTAAAGAGAAATACAATGGATCTCCACAGCAGTTCATATAATAGAGAGAAGCGGATGCCAGAAGACAAAACTGAGATGTCTGTAATATGCAGTACACGCCAAAAACAAAATGATAAAAATTACATTTCCCTAACATAACGGATAATAACCAATCAGACCAACCTCACAAACTGAATTCCGCTAGTATTTAGGAAACCCGCCAAGCAAATCCACTTACAATGTCATCATAACAGTTACTTTTCTGTCATTTTGTCCAAGTTTTCGCATGCACTGTATATAGGCAGACATAACAGCAAGAACATGATGCAAATAAACCAACATCCAAAACTATGTACTGAAAGACTAAATGTAAAAAAATTTGCTGAAGAGTCCAATAAGAATAGACTTTGTTTCGACTATTCAATCAAAGTGATATCAAGTAAAAAAGTGATCTCCAAGGGTGTAGATTTCAACAACCAGGGTTGAAGGATGAGATTCTACAACAAGGGTTTACGTCTGGTTGCTGGCACGGGTCAACGAAATGAGAAGAAGTGGATTAGGGTGAACAGGGAACCAACATTAAAAGTCTCACACGCACCTCCAACGCAGGCAAATTTTACATAGAAAACATTTTTCAAAGATTTCTCGATCTGAGCACTTAGAAGACATATGACCTAAAACTATCCATACAGAAACAATTTGGCAATTCCATTCTCAATGAAACCAGTTGAGAGGATGCACTTCCACCAAGTCACCCATGTCTAATGCTAACTAATTCAAAGGAGATTTTCAACTTGTGTTGCCAAGTGACCAACAGAGGCAGACTATTTCCAGAAATTTCCACTAAGATAAGATAGAGCACATTCTGGTTTGCTCATCATGTGAACGTGGCTTCTCGCTTTCCCCCCCGATACCGACCAAGTGTGAAAAAGCAATACCTCTTGAACTTAATGCAGAAAGACGGCATGCATTAATACTTCCACGAGGACACTCAGCATTCTGTTGATAATGATTAACCATAAGGTGGAGCTGGTGTAGTTGGTTATGATGTCATTTTCAAAAAGTTAATTTCGTGAGTACAGGTAAATATGACGTCACCGTGAAAAACCGATAAAAATCAACTGAAGGTTTGTATAAAACTATGATCATTTTCAGGTACACAAATACACTTTTTTGGGATGGGGTCAAGGTTTGTTGCTAGCACATGCTTTGACATCATGCAGATGTGAAAAGAAAACAAATTCAATGCTTTATTTGCTGGCAATATAACAGTTTTTGAATGTCAAAGAAACTAGCTTTCTATTAAGGGTACTTCCCCAATAAAAATGGTCACAACATGTTCTTTACTAGGACGAGGAATGATTTCTGGGAAAGGGAAGAACTGATATTTTGGTAATGCTGGAGACAAAGCTCATTATCAAGCCCAATTTCAAGCAATAGAAAAGTGTCAGTTCTGACCATGTCCAGAAATCAAGTCTTATCTGAGAAAAGACCATGTTAAGACAACATTAATAATTGTAAGTGCCCAAATCCAAAGTTAATTTTTTGACAAAAGGCAGTTTATAGCCGCTTGGATGGTTTTTCAAATAGTTGAAAATATGACACAAAAATTAACAGTCTTTGCCAGTTTCAAACGAAACAAAATACACGAAGGATTGTTTGAAAACAATTTTGTTTTATTTTGCCACACTGATGTACTAAAGACAAACCACATCACTGATGCCATACAAACACATGTGATCTAAGATCAACTTATGACAGGAAATACCAAATATTTCCTGTACATTTTGGGGGAGGGGAACCACGAAAATTGTATGGTTTGCACATGACAGAAAATGGCTACAGCCGTTTCAAAATCTACAACAAAACTAACCTTTGGCTTTTGCCTTTTGACCCCAATTATTGGCATGCCAACTGGTGAGCCAGCGTAGCAGTTTCTTGGCATTACTTTTGTCTCCCTGTTGACCGATGATCTGCTTCATCGACTGCGGCTTGAACTTATCCACCCACAACAGTGCCTCCTCATCAGCTCCACCGAAGGCAGCACCAGGTGATTTTGTTGCCTGACTAGAGGATGACACAGTCTCCGTTTTCTGGGTCTTGTCTTCAGATTTGACTTTACTCGAATTTGTGTTGAAATATTTTGATGTAGCAGGTTTTGATGCTTTCTCCTGTTTGCAAAAAGTGCGATTTAGACATTTCAATCAGTTAGTTTCAAACAGATGACTGTACGACAGTGCAAAATACATGGAGGTTGATACAGCAAGTCCCAAAAACACCGTGACAGAAGTATGAGAACTTTTCTTTTTTTCTCCATATTCAAGCTCACATGAACTAGTCTTTCGTCAAAAACTTGATTTGGACAACTACTGAACAGCCATTAAGTCCCAATGTCACAAATTCATTTTGCAACATAACGTGTCAGGTGCCAGACATAATGCGGTCTTCCACGTTTGTTTCCAGAAATGCAACATACTAAATCTTAGGGGATTAAGGTTAAGCATTTTCATTCTCCAGTATTCGCTCAAAACTATCAGATTGTAAAATATGTTTTTTAAGTCATTCCAGAAACAAAGAGTAAATTAACCACTCAAATCAAAGATGTATTTCACTCTGTTTAGCTGGCTAAAAATGAGGTTCAAATTAGGCCTTTTATCCCTATAAAATCAGTCTAGTAATATTCCATTCCGTGAAAGGATTTTATTTCCGTTATCAACAAAAACATCCAAACCACCAGCCACTCATTAAGAAAATACTTCAGAATTTGTAAGCATTGGTGAACCCCAAAACTGCAAATTCCAAAATGGGAAGTCTACACATTGCCTGTCACTTGAGTTGCTAACTGAAATAGAACCCTACCATCGTAAGGAGAATTATGAGACCAATTTTACGAAAGCAGAAGGCCTTATTTAGTATTTGTTTTTTTAGTCAGCTAAATAGAGTGGAATGCAGTATACCTTGGCGGCAGCCTCCTCTGCTTGAATCTCGTATTTTGATTTTTTCCCAGGTAGAGTCTTGATCAACTCAAACAGGCCATCTTCGTCGATTTCCTTGGTACCAAACTGTTTTGCTTTAGCTAACTTGCTCTCACCGGCCTCCCGACCGACGACAACATAGCTGGTCTTTTTGCTAATGGATCCTGTCACCTTACCTCCGTATCGCTCAATCTGACTGCGAGCTTCATCTCGCTCAATCGAGTCGAGAACACCAGTGATGACAAAAGTTAGACCTTCCATACAATTTTCCTGACCCTGACAAAAAGATTAATTTACTAGTTGAAGCAAGCAATACTAAACTATTTTCAAAACCTGGTGATTAATGTTATGCTTGTGACAGTTTTATTAATGACGCATTACAAAAAGCTTATTAACGAGTTGTTGCAACAACATATATTCTATACAGAACTCTTGGTCTAAGTTACAAATAAATTCAATAGTCAAAAGTGTCATATACACCGTAAGCAATAGATAATATGATCATTGTCAGGATAATACAAAAAACGTGCAGGTGGTCCGATATCATTTGTGGTGAATCAGATGTGTGAAGGCCTCATGGTTGGCCCACTGCACAAAACAACTGAGCTAAAAACACGAGAGACCGGTTAGCGATCGACAGGCTCTTTGTGAATTAAGTTTTCAAGTTTGCCCGTCTCCTTTAAGAAAATGGACACTTTTCCATTTGTTGCCGTGAACTATATGATGCAGGCATGTAACAATGCCACCCAGTGGCTTACTTGTCAGGTAGAATCCAACATTCAAATTACACAAACTTACTGTGGGTATCTCTTTTGACCCCAAGGCCGTGGGACCTCCTCGAGTCAAGTATCCCCTGTAGGCACTTCCTTTTGGTTTTTCCACACTGTCTGTGGGTACCTGGCAACACAGAATGTGGACCTGAACACGTAACAACACATTACCTGCTATAGGACCCTCCTACATTATCAAAATTTACAAACTGACACAGGGAGAGGAGTTTGAGAGTCAGAATATGCTTTGAAATGTTGAGATGAGTTTTGTTGAGCATGACGTTCCATTTGTTTTTAATGGCCTTATTAAATAAATGTTCTAATTGGCAGTAGGCTGATCTCGCATCAGGTGCTAGTTGATGAAAACGATGACCCAGGCTCATAGCAGTTAGGAAAGCACAAAAAGTAAATATTACAGGCTTCATATTCAAATCACATAACGAGAATATAAACAATTCAGCTGTCCCGCACTTTGTCTCTCACGAGACATATTCAGGGAAGATCCATAAAGGGTAATCATGAAGAAAACATCATAGATAAGTAACTGATCACCCACACACACAAAGAAAACTACATCCAGCCACTAACCAGACAACTAAAACAAAAAAATTAGTGCGAAACGCGGGAAAACCCGGTGTCTTCCCTCATGATCAAAAATTAACAGAAAAGGTAGAAAGGTAGCTAAGTCATTCTGTAAGTAGAATTTTGCCGATATGAAAGTCATTACCAGTCATTTTTGCTGCTACCATAATTAGCCGTCATGAGTCATGAGGAGAAAATGGTATTTTGTCCGTTTCCTTTTGTCCTGTACTATACTACACATCAAGTACAACAGGCAAATCACCGAGAACTATTGACATCATAATGTTTGCTCGCTCGAAAACGAATCGAGTGTACGTGTTTTGAAAAGCACATCAACACTGACGCAACTTACCGCAGGATCATGAGATTTAGAGGGGGTCTGTTTGGACACCGTTTCCTCCGATTTGACACTGGTACGCTTGGCAGGCGACTGCACAGACAAAGTCTTCACAGGCGTTGGTTGTTTATCTTTAGGATCTGTCTTGACTGGTGTCTTCTGCTTTGACTTGACAGGGGTTTTCTACAAGATTAAAAACAATTTTTAGACACTTTAAATACTGAATAAATACTGAATGCATCCGGGTTAATCCTTTGAATCACTTATGCTGTGAATAAACAACACCCCATAACATATGATAGTCAGGACATTTAGCTCTACAAAGATTTCCAGGTTCCAAAACATGGTTAATACAACCCGCATAGCTGAAACTCACAAACAGTATGTTACCTACATTACACCAGTTGTTTTATTTGACTTTTGCCTGTGAAATGGCTATCGTAGAAGTAATTCCGCAAGTGTGAAATTGAACACACCAATTATTGCTGTCGTCTGTCAGGCATTTACCGAAATCAAGCCTGGTTAAATACGCTTCCAATTACCTCGTCATTTATCGAGCGATGTTTAGCTCAGTCAGTAAAGCGTTTGGTTGCAACCGCTAAGATTCGTGGACCGAATCTACGCAGGAGCCATTCTAAGAAAACCACTTTTCTCCCCCACGTGACTTTAAGAAGAATTGTCAGTCTTATCTTATTGTCCTAACAATCCACATCAAATGAAATGACCTTCTTCACTAACACAACCAAAATGGGTTACCAAGTATTCTAATGAACATAACTTTCGACACAATACTCATAAACTTACTTTAGGTGACACTTTTGGGGTTTCGGCGATTATCTTTACAGGAGTTGTACAACTTCGTTTGGGCCTTTTCCTGTCAGGAGTATCTTCAATGATGAGTTCATCCTCACCTTTTCTCTAAAACAACCACAATTTCAGCTTTTAAAGGCAGAGAAACTATTGAGTTGCCAGACTCGCAAACACAACAACAAAACCAGAATTATCCTGCTGGGTGAAGACAGTCGAGACTGACCTAGAGACTAACTTGTGGCTATCTAGTCACACCCAGTCTATTACCAGAACAAGTTATGTCACGTGGGCTGATGTGTTTTCATCATTAGAGTATGAACTGTTGACATCTAGCCTAGCTGGACCCACCTCATTGGATAACTCAAACAAATTATCCACAGCAATAAGGCTAATGGGAGGAATAGCAAAGGCTCTGTTATGTCTGGTCAAAACTCTAATGACAATGACAGATCAAATCATAGCAGTACCCCAAAAGATGAACACACTTCACTGAATTAAATGTTCTCACAATAAATGAACTTGTGGAGATGCATTTTATTGCAATAGCTTCATATACGATCTTCTCCCACAAAACATAATCTTATCCCGAAGAGCTACTTTAACCTAATTTTGAACGGAATGTTTTGCTGGAAACTTTAAACATTTGCTACTCTGCATTTTCATTTTTTCGTCAATAAACCCATGTCCCCTTCCCCTTGTTCACAGTAGTTAAAGGCTATAAAATTTATTGCGAGTTTCGGAGAGAAAACTGTGTTACATCATAGAATTGTTTGGCCAGACATGGACCCTAGAGAAGACTTTGTTAGCTGATACAGTACTAGCAAAGGCAGTGGTGCATGCCTTTATCACTTGCCATGGAAGTGGCTCTGCAGATTCAGCGGGATACTTTAAAATATGCACCTTCTTAATTGGAGTGTCTTTTAAGACATCTGTTTCATTCAACTGTTCTAGTGTCTTTTGGAAATCGTCGTCATCATGAATCTCCTCAACGTCATCTTCCACGTCAGTCTGCAAACAGTTGTTAAAAATGATGACGTGAAACCTCAGTTACATAACCGATGATAATGTATTAAGGGTTACATAAATACCAGGGATTCTATCAATGATGGAAATCACAAAACTATCACAACAAACAGATCATTAAGTGCTACAAAAGCAGTACATCACTTCGAGAAATTTCAGTCATATCGCAACTGATACAATAAAAATATAAACAAGAGCAATGCGGAACGTTGAAATGCACCCACGAATGCATTGCAAATGGTGTGCTTTTAGGGTTATTTATTTGTGTCATAAAAATGGCCAATAGATGGCGCAAAAACGTACAATCCATCCGAAAATGGGAACGTGTCATAGCTAATTACTAGAAAGCTATTCACCAAATTTCATAGAAATCTGTCACAGAACTTCAGAGAAACAAAATAAAACAGAATAAAATGAAATTGCCACTAGGGGGAACAGTGTTCAATGGATCCACCTGAAAGTCGTCATTGTCTGTTGTTAGCTTCATATCAATACACCTACTAAATTTAATAAATATCCAGCGGTAGGTTTAGGAGATACAGCAGCGGTGTAAAACAAATTGGTGATGCCATAGTAGTTAAAGTCGTCATCGTCAACCGTCCTCTTCACACTGAGAACATAAACGCCAATTTTCAAACCATCCTTAGAATGATTTGCTTAATAGAGGGGTGGACGCCAAAAAACAGACTTGAAAACAGCAAAAATGGCCTCTAGGTGGCGCAAAATACCTCGATTCCATCCAAAAACGGGAGGATAGCATCATCTCACCAACAGACGCCTGTATTCGAAATTTTATGAAAATCCGTTGACAACCCTTGAAGACAGAGGCAAACGTAAAATCTAAAATTGCCACCAGGGGCACACCAGTAGACAGATCCGTCCGAAAGTCGTCGTTGTTCTTTGTCAACATCATATAAATACACTTTTTAAATTTAGTAAAGATCCTGCAAATGGTTTAAGAGATACAGCCATGGGCACAAAAAAAATGAAACTGCCACCAGGAGGCGCCACAATAGCTGAAGTCATCGAAAAATCATAGTCAGCCGTCCACTTCATAGTAAAAACATACATGCCATGAAAGCGATTTGGTTGATAGAGGGGTGGACGCCAAAAAACAGACTCAAAACAGTACGAATGGCCACTAGGTGACGCAAACTAAGTCGAATCCATCTGATAACACAAAGATAGCGTCACCACACTAACAGAAGCCTGTACGCCAAATTTTTTGAAAATACGTTGAGGACCTTTGAACAAACAGAGGTTAATGTAAACAAATAAAATTGCCACCAGGGGGCACACCAGTAGTCAAATCCCTCCGAGAGTCATCGTCGTCCTTTGTCAACATCATACAAATGCACTTACTAAATTCAGTCAAGATTCTACTGACGGTTTAGGAGATAAAAGCTGCCACTAGGAGGCGCCACAATCATCGAAATAGTCGGAAAATCATCGTCAGCCGTCCTCTTCATAGTAAGAACATACATGCCAATTTCCACAATCATCCTTAGAGCGGTTTGGTTGATAGAGCGGTGGATGCCTAAAAACAGACTCAAAAACAGTAAAAATGGCCACTGGGTGGCACAAATTATGTCGAATCTATCCGAAAACGGAAGCATAGCGTCATCTTACTAATAGATGCCTACATGCAAAACTGTATGAAAATACGCTGAAGACCTTTGAAGATATAGAGGTAAGCGTAAAAAACTAAAATCCGTCCGAAAGTTTGCTCATGCCGTCCCATCCATGAAAGGAACACATGTTCAAAATTTCCTGAACATACGTCAAACGGTTTTGGAGTTAGAACAGCAGACGCCGGCCGGACGCCGTACGGACGGACGCTGCCCGGATGGACAGAGATGACGGCATAATGCGTCCACATATAAATATGTGGGCGCATAAAAATGAACACCAGAAAGTCACGGCTAAAAATCTAAAAAGTCACAAATAAATATAAAACATTATACAAAATAATATATCACTGCTAGAAATATCTGCAATATCACATGAATAAAACACCAGGTGCTACACAAGAGGAAATATCACAGCTAGAAATCTCAGCAATATCACCTTCTTCTTTAACGTTGTTGGTTTCTTTTCTTCTCGTTTCACACTTGAAGTCCCAAAGAAATCTGCAGCACTGATCTCTTTCTTCTTGATAGGAGTAGCACTAGCCGCTGTGGGCTTGGTGGGTTGTGTCGACTTTCTCGGGCTAGTACGCAGGAAAACGTCCATCGGGCCTTCCTTTTTGACAGGTGGCCTGGACTCGCCATCTGAAATAACACATAGGTGATGTTTTTCATTTTATTGTTATAACTAAAATAAGAACAGTTTCTACGAAAACCCTGCTTTACAACAGCGAATGAATCAATCAGCAGAACTTTTAAGAGTACAACAGAACCCTTGAATACTAAATATCAGAGACAACATATTGCTACCAATTGTTGGAGAAATTTTAACTAACAGCAGGAATTCAATAATTTTTAACGCTTTCCAAGAAACTTAGAGGACTGATCACTAAAAATGTAAACAAAAGGAGGTACAAATTATGAGAATACCTTCATAAGGAAAACTATCCATTGTAAAACAATTTTTTTGAAAAATTTCCAAGAGCCTTTATGTTTCTCATTCACCAAACACACGTTCGGCTTAATGTCAACCTCGGAAATTTGTAAATCTTCACTTTTAAATACCCATGATTGGATTGATGTCCACTATCAATCTACATGATCACAACTTCCTGTGTCTACACGTGCGTCCATCTCACGATAATTTTAGATTCCAAAATGACCAAGTATGCAGCTCGTTTTCCTTTAAGTAACAAACAGTCATTTTCTGCAGCACCTGGACATACTCAGGCGGGGAAATACTCAATCCTTCATCAAGAAGACGTGAAATGGTCCTTTTGGCTCATGCACATTTTTGAGTTTCGTAACTTGAATGCCTTGGGTGTTTACTCATATGATTACAGTGTAAAAATGTCCAAAATTAATGACTTTATACCATAACAAACTGACATTTTGACCAAAACAAACAGCACTACAGAATAAGCTTGGCACTCTTACATTCCCCTGATCGTGAAAGATTAATATTCAAGTGAACTGAACCAATACACGACCAACAAAAAATCGTAACCACCGACTGGATGACGCACGCCATCTCTTCACACAAACTAGGGCTGCGGTAGAACGCGATCTCTTCACACAAGAAAGAACAACGGTTGCAAAGGGTCTCTTCACACAAACAAGGACCACGGTTGCATGGGATCTCTTCACATAAGAAAGGACCACGGTTTCACGGGATTTTAAAGCAACTCTAAACCATGTTCTTGTGTCAAAAACACCTTTCTTCCCCAGGCCATATTTACGCTTTCAAAATGATATTGCCTTTTTGTCATATGTCAGACACAAAACTGATTGGTTATTCATTTATGATATATCCAACGTGTCACCATTTCGAACTTCAGATTTATCAACTGAAATGTTCAGGCCATGACTTGAAACTTCATGAGCTTGATCAGAAACTATAACAAATTGCCAGTTCTACCCGAGCACAGAGAACATTTCTAACCTGTGTAAGGAATAACATAAGACTGTTTTTATAACGGTTAGCGACTTAAATCAAAAAACATTTCTGACAGAAAGCACACAAGTTTAATGCCACTGAAAGTGCTCACAAAGGCTACAGAAAAGCAGAAAAGCTCATTGTTTAATGTGACAAAGAGAAACAAAACAGGTATTACCAGAATCTAGAGACGACTTCTTCCTTTTCCCCCGTTTCTTTGGCTGGTCATCAACTTCATCATCTGCAATCATTTGATATCACTGAGTAACACATACTTCTCATATATTAGCAAGTAAGTTCAGACGTAAAAACCAGACACAAATGAAAGTCGAGGGCCTGGGGTCTAATTTCTGAAGCCGAAACTTGGACTCGAAAAATGACCCACTTCAAGTAAACTTGCACAAATCTGTTCTTGAATCCTACAGCAGGATTGCCTACTTTTCGAGTCCGAGTGTGGAAATTAGTGAAGTCAAGAACATCGCATGCATTTATGTTAACTGAGCCACTTTCGCAACAAACTCAAACGCACTAGGAGATTACAACTACAGTACTGCCTGTCAATTACAAAACTAGTGTCAAATAACAACAGAGATATTTATTGCATTCAAGGCTTGAACCTCTTAAAAATGACCCACAAAAAACAACAAAACTCACCAGAATCGATGATCTGCATCTTTTTAGTCTTTTTAGTCTTTTTAGAGTTGGCTTTGGTTTTCCTTTGAACTTGAAACTCTTCCTGCTCTTCGTCCGAACTCTTTAAGTACGAGTACAGTAGAATAATGACACTGAGCTAATTACAAGAAGTGAATCGCCAAAGTTTACGTGAAAAAATAAGCCAGTGCAAGCGTTCAAGAGGCAATTTTACATATTCTAAAAGAATACATTGTTAAGTTTTTATTTATTGTAATCTAGGTATCAATGAAAAGATCAACAGCAGTACAAAACAATTTTGAAATCAGTTCTCACTCAGAACATGTGTTCATCGTATTAAATTTTATTACCATTTAATTTACCAAGGCATCATTCACATTTATGTCATCCGAAATTTGCCACTTTTTAACGCCCACCCTTTCTGACGTTAGTCATGATTTAGCCTCCCCCTGACCAGCTTCTAATTACATCATCACAGCCACCCCCACCCCCCCCCCCGTTTTTGGAAGAACCTACTGATGATGGAGTGGAGCTATTGCTTGTCTGTGCTCATGATTACATGGTAAGCCTAGTGAAATGTGATCAAATCTTGAAAGCACAAAACAATGGTTCCCAGTTTTGGAATTAGTCCATTCCGCAAAAAGGTGAGCCAGCTTCCTAACGGTATCTACTGTGATGGAGGTATTCTAATAAACCACACAATGACGTCAACACGAGTCCCCATCCCCTTCTCGTAAATCGTCACCTTTTCAAACCCTCTCCAACCTCAAGCGATGACATATGTGAACGCTCTCCTAATGTTTTCATTGTTCTATATAATATTAACAATGTCAATGTAACACAAAATACCTCATCAAGATGCTTGCGTTTTCTGGACTTGGCATGGCCATTTGTCTTTCTGTTATCTTTTTGAGGACTGGCAGCAGAAATAACATTGTCAAAAGACTCGAGCTGGAGTTTCTTTACAGATTTCTTGGTCGGCGTGGTGATCTTTGTGTGCTTACCACTACATAAGTGACGAGGTTTCTGTTCTTTTTTGGACGACGATTTCTTAACAGGCGTCGTCCTTGTGACCTGCTTCACAGGCGTCGATTTAGGGCGGCTGTGTGGTTCAGTTTTCTGAGGAGTCTGCGACCTTGACCTTGTTGTTCGTCCACTTTCTTTTACAGGCGTGATCACTGCGGTACCTTTTTTCTTTACTTCCTTTGCCTTTTTTGAGGAATTGCTGGTTCCTTTTTCACGTGACTTTGATTTGTCAATAGGTATGGTATTGTTGTTATTTTCGGACTGGTTAGTCTTTGGAGTAGCTTTAGGCTTAGAACTAGAACCTCCAAAGAATTTACGGATATCCTAAAACATGAACCACACATGACTGAAGTCAAACAATCTCTGGTTACAAATCCAATTTAAGTCTTGGGCAATCAGCGAGGAATAACTTTTTCCTCAGATTTGAAACTGCCTTAAACAGACTTCTGGTTTAAAAAAAATCCCAACTTCGATTTGAAGTGACATGCCAACTTGTTTTTCAATTATTTGGTAATTGAAAAAATTTACTGAAGTACAATTGTGACTTTTTTAGTGAAACAAGACTCGTGCTTATAATTTGTCAAGAAAAACATGGCTAACTTAGCTGCTGAAAATCTAGAAAACAGGATCATTTAAGTAGCCACTTCTACATGTTCTTTTCAAGAAGGCACCTTTCCACACATATTTCTCAACAAAAAAGATACCAGGTAATACAGTTATTTGTCTGATTATGCAATTAGGTATATCAATAGTTTTAAATAAGATGCAACACTGTTGCAAGAAAACATTGCAGGCAACGGAAGTTTTTTAGCAGGTGCCGAATAAATTGCATAGTTACAATACAATCTCACCAATTCAGAGCAAACTATGGCGGACATGTGAAATTGCATTTCCTCGTTTTTTTTCATTAAAAAAATGTTAGTAGTACCAACATAATGCACTGCCATGTTCAAGTTCCATACCACAACAGACAGCACTGTGCAAAATGTGTCTGACATGGGTGACATTTCATTGCAGTAAGATTGGATTTAAGTTAATAACTTATAGGTAATAGGTTACACCTTTATTATCAACCATTGGAATTACAGCAGACTCAAAAAATTATATATATTTTAAAATTCTTGATGACTGCAGACTTACTATGTACACGCAAGCAAATCCCAGATGTTCATAATCATGATTGCACATAAAAATATGATTTTCATGAATATCACCAAAGTTTCAACAAACACATTTTCAATATTTTCGTCTGCCTCCATAGTTTGGCTGTGAGAAATAAGAATCGATTTTTTTGAATGTTGACGTCTCCACTTTTGACAGCAGTGTTCTCAGGATAAAATACCTTCAAAGAAAATTTCACATTTGGACCTTTCATTGAAGAACCAGCTGCTGTTACTTTTTATTTTTAAATTTTGTGTATAAACTAAGTCCTAGAAAATTGCACAAGAAACCTTTTTTGTTCAAAAACGCTATGTCAGTACGGAGATCTAGGCATTGCTTCTATGCACTTAAGATTCTGGAATCATCAAGGATTTTAAACACATATAGATTAATGAGTCCACTACTAATCCATTAAATGTTACTAAAGAAATCCAATGACTGGTACCAAATGTATCCTATTACCTTAATCTGAAATGTAAAGGATTAAAAGAACATTAAAAAAGGCCCAAGTTTATTGCCAGGTAAGTGATTTTCAATATATGTTCACTCAAAATAATGTTCTCCACAACGCATTTCGACTTGCATTGTGTCGAGTTGGAATTTTGCCTTGATACGTTTAGCTTACTTGCGTAGAAATTGAAACCCTATGCAACGAGTTTGAAATATTGGGAGATTAGATATTTCTTAAGCAGTGCATGAATTTTGCAATTTATTAGAGGATCAAATTTTCTATTGTGAAGAACACTGCAGTTGGCACGTTACTCAGCATTACCAATCTACTGCCTGCAGCGCTAACCAGATGCACTAGTGGTGAACAAATTATGGTGAGGCGAGTTGCGGTAAACCAACAAAACGAGCTTTGCTTATTTATCCATTTTTTACCCACATCAATCCAAAGCTGTGATTTGATGTTTCGTCACATACAGCACCATGCAAGTACCACATGAGCAGTGTCTACTATAAGTTCACACGAACGATGAAAACGCCAGCAGTTTTCTAGTGGCTAAACCAATAGAATTTTAGCCAGACCTATTATCTGAGAAGGGGTAATTCTTGCCAGCACTTAGTTTCCTCATCTCCAACCCCTTGGATTAACGTAACAATAAACCCATGCTCCCTTCCCCTGGGCACGTGAGTCAAGTGGCAGATGCTGTCTATGGTGTACAATTTGTTCTTCCAGGTAGAACATACAGGTATTAAAGAAGGGCCTCTCTAAATCGCTTGCAATTAAATGCCTCTTCGAAAATCCATTTGGGTGTTTTTCAGCAGTGGTGCAGAACTATGTTAGAGCCATGCCCTGTACGATCAAATAAAAGTATGATGTGAATTCTCTGTAGTTCCAGAACAGCTAAGAGTGCTGCGACCTTTCTAAATTGCTGGCTATAAGGGACAATTGCCCATTGGCCGATCAATAGAGGCTCAGCTGTGCACAGGTGGATTTTTGACTGGTAGTACACTACATCACCAGGGGGCTGCAAGAGAAGACATGCTAGCAAAAACGCCAGCAAAGCCGCACTTGCAACCGCTCACATTACCATTTCTGGTGTTTTCTCTACTGTATGATACGCAAGGTACCCCAAGCACAGGTAGGAGTGAGATGATAACTTGAGAACTGTAAGTGTACTTAAACGAATGAGGCACTGCCACTGCCACTGGTCGGATATAGTGCGTGATTTTGAGAACCAGTTTGATCCACGGAATAACGAGCCCATAATTCAGTGATTGCCTTGTTCTCAAAATCAGGGACTGCTATATCCGACCAGAGCCAACAATGGCAATATTCAGTTAACCACTGTTTTTTTAGGTGCAGTTCTAGTACAGTACTCAGACAGTACTCAGTAGTAGGCCTAGGCAATGACCATCGCCTCTGTTGGCCCGAAGCAGAGGCGATGTAGAGGCTATAGGCGCTCTGTACGCCGGAAGCTTTTCGGCGAATTAGGCCTCGCACCGACTAAACCATCAAAGTCACGTTGTTACAAATACCTTTTGCGCATAGAGGAACACCTTAGGAGGTTGTCGATGTGTTTAATTCCTTCCAACTCGAACAAATACTCCCGTTATGAAACTTTTTCTTCGAGCAGTCCCTATTTCAGTTCCCAAAATCGTGAACTCAACTTTTTCATTTTTTTAACCAGGCCGAAGGTCAGAAGTTGCGGACCTACCGGCGAACTTTGAAAGCTGAAGTTCCCGCCCTTCGCGTACGTGCTGCCGGGAACCAGCCGTGCATTTGCCGTGTTGTTAAACATTAAAATGTCAAATATGTGCAAAAAGACTATTAAATGTCATATCAACAGCATTTGTTTTTATCAAATACAAACAATGATTCATTGAAATACAATCAGTTTCAAGTAACGCCAATTAAAGACAAGTATAAGTGGTGGCATTTTGGAAACGAACATTTGACTGCCAAGACCGCAATGGCTCACCTTTGGCCTATTTAAAGATTGAGGTCATGAATTGGAGCGTGCGCAGTATAAAAAAGTTGAGTTCACGATTTTGGGAACTGAAATAGGGACTGCTCGAAGAAAAAGTTTCATAACGGGAGTATTTGTTCGAGTTGGAAGGAATTAAACACATCGACAACCTCCTAAGGTGTTCCTCTATGCGCAAAAGGTATTTGTGACTTTGATGGTTTAGTCGGTGCGAGGCCTAATTCGCCGAAAAGCTTCCGGCGTACAGAGCGCTTATAGCCTCTACATCGCCTCTGCTTCGGGCCAACAGAGGCGATGGTCATTGCCTATAGTAGGCCAAGTCGTCAACAACAGTAGACAGGTTGAAGTGTATTGTGCGAGTAAAGCAACATTTGATTTCCAACTGCAGTACTTCACTAAACATATCTAAGTATAGGTTAACCTAAATATAATGCAAAAGACACCAAAATCAACGGCACATAAGTTTTACAAAGCACGAGGGAAACTTTTTCCAGCAAATGGAGCTCACCATTTTCGTAGATTTCGCGCCAAATCATTGAACTGCGCATGCGCGAGATTGTGCTTGTTTTCAATGTTTGGACTCATTTTTTGTGGCATTTGAACGTTAATCCCGATGCATTTCGTTTTGAAGATATTCACAGGATCTTTGTACATGTTTTTGCTTTCATCTCGCATCACATTTACTGAAAAGGTTTTACGGAAGTGAATTGTTGCGTGCGCAGATGGTCGTTACAAACAAAATGGCGGAGGACTTGAAAAGGTAATCTGTCAAAAATTGTTTGTTGATATTCAACATGCTCGAGGTTGAATTGATCTAATATTGCTGACTTTTAGGACAGAATGATAAAGTCTTTGTCGAGTTTGGAAACTACATTTTTTGTGTTTTTGTGATGCAAAATATTATTTGTGACCCTGTTGGTAATTTGTAAACACACGGGTACGATCAATTAAAATGACAATGATCAATCGTCCATTCTAGTTTTAGGCATGTTGTGCCTTTGTTTCTGTAAAACACCTGTCGAAGTGACAATGTGAGTTGTCATTCAAAGTTATTTTTGTGTAACTAAAAATTGGAGTGCTGCAGTGTGGTCTATGTGTGATGATGTGACTTGACTGTCTTGACTCGGTCTGGGAATGTCTGATGGAGTGATGGTGATAGACAGTGTCAGTGTCCACCGTCTCTAGCTGGCTCAGTAGAGACAATGTAGCTCCTGTTGGAGTTTCATATGCCGGAAGTTTTTTGGAAAATTATGCCTCATACCGACTAAAACATCAGTTACGTCACATTGCAAAGACCATTTGCGCATAGAGGGACACGTTAGTCATTACTTAGGAGGCCGTCGATGTCTTCAGATTCCTTCCAACTCAAACAAATACTCCTGTTACAAAGTTTTTCTTCAAGCAGTACCTCATTCAGTTCCCAAAATTGGAAACTGACCTTTTTTACACAGTGCACGCCAGGGGATATGACGTCATACCACCTGCCGTGCGCAGTGTTAAAAGTGGCCAATTGCCAATTTGAGGAACTGAACAAAGGAGTGCTTGAAGAAAAAATTTGATAACGGGAGTATTTGTTCGAGTTATAAGGAATCTGAAGACATCGACAGCCTCCTAAGGTGCCTTCTATGTGCAAACGGTACTTGTAACAACGTGACTTTGATTTTTTAATCAGTGTGAGGCAGAAATTGCGGCGTATGAAGTGCCTTGAGGAGCTTCACCGTCTACAGTTCTCTAGAGATGGTGGTCACTGTCTAGTCTCAGTTGGTCTCAGCAATGGGAGCTTATTTTGATCTGTTAGAATATGCCTTTAGTTAGCCAGCCAGCTGGCTGAATGAAGAGTTTCAAAATATTGTTAGGAACCACTGTGTGTTAAGCTCCAATAGACCTTGAAATTTCACACAGCCCGGGTAGTTCTGCTCGTCACGTCATCGTGAAACTTATATCAACAAACATGTAGAGGAAACGACTGGCATGGGTACATGATGCAAAATCTGTGAGTCAACCGACACTGACCTTGCCTGTTGTAGCCGTTTAAGTGAAAAACAATCTAATGTCATTTTTACCGTACTCGTCCGGGTTACCGCCCAGGGCGCTTAAACTGGGAATCTAAAAAACGGGGTGGGCGGTAAGTCGAGCATGGGCGGTTAATATCGAAATTTTTGAAAAGTCAGGAGTGGATGCTTACTGCACGGAGGACCGATTTTACCCTCACGGAGCTACACTGACGTCGGACTTCTAGAATAGCAATTCAAAACACATCATGTAAAAAGACATCAGGTGAATCAAGAGTTAAAAAAATAAGTTTTTGACCACGTGGATGTGGATAGAATCTTCAACTTACGCTCAGTAAAAAGTTGATTTCTTGTGCAAGTTTGCTTGTCACAATGACTCTTGTCTGCTTGTATTTAAAACAATGCGTCCAAAATAATGTTGGTGTGCTCGTGCTTTTTCTTATTTCATTGTTCAGAGTGGCGATGTTTCGTGTACTGTCACGACACATACGGGGAATCACAGAAAGGTAGAACACTGACTTCAAATTCTTGTTAAGTACCGCTTTGCTTGTTCTTCCACAGCAATGAAATACATTCGACAAGTGCTGTCTCAGTGATCAGTAAATGTTGACATGAGTTCCGCGCCTGAGCCAAATGAAATAATTGTATCTCCTTCAATAAAGTGCATGAGAATACGGGTATTTTACCGCCATAGTAAGGCAAGTTCCTGGTTTCGCTAAAACTGATTGATCGTCACTGAAAGGTAAGCGAGTTGTGCACGTTTTGGAATCTTAGTTTTGTGCGACGAATGTTCACAGAAGCACATACACTCTTAAGGAAGTCTCGATCATGAAAAATTGGGGGTGGATGGTAAGCAGAGCATGGGCGCTTAAAACTGAAAATTTGAAAATTTCGGGTGTGGGCGGTAAGCCGAGGATGAGGGGTTACCCGGACGAGTATGGTAGTTCTCTGCCTTTTGTAACAAAGAAAAGTCTATTGCCATTTTGAAAGCAGTGATGCTTGTGACATGTGCGCGTGCCATTTCCTAAACTTTTTTGCAACTTCTTTCAGTTTGTTCTGAAATCCGGTTTGCGGATATTAAAATACTAAAAAATTATAACGAATTGAAATCAGTTGCGGTAGTTTGATGTGTCATGTATGCAAGCTCGTTGAAGAAGAACAGTTGATTGAAGAATCGCTGAAAAAGAAACTGGCTGATAGCTTGCACTATATAAGCCGACACATAAGTTTCCGGTAAATACTTTAGTTTACTCCAGGAAGAGTGTAGTTTTTAATTAAACAAATTTTTCTTAGATTTTATTTGCCCATTTTTTACCAACATTGGCACAAAGCTGTATTTTTGCACCAAGACTAACCTTAAGTATACATCATGTAAGTAAAGAAGAGAAAATGACATAAATTACGCCATTACACTACGAGATAGAAGCGCTGGAAGTCAGATAGATGCACAAGAAGTCGGATGAGATTGGTAATGTTCACTGCAGTGTGACTGGCTCTTGCATGGCCATTGACGGGGTCATTGCTTTACCGCGATCGAAGGTCGAGCAGCAGGTCATCACGCACTCCACACAGTGGCAAGATTGCAAATCTGATCGCCAGACTTCTGACGCATCTATATCTGTGTGTAATGAAGTACAGAGTACCCCTTTCTTTACACTGTACACTGGAAGTAAGTTCTAATAGATTGAAGTTAACTACCATGGTCCCAGCGTGATCAACTCGCATTTTAGTTCTAGGGTAGACAGAAATGTATGACTATCAGGGAGTGGAAACGATTCCATGCACATTTCCATGTCCATGCCTCCAGCTACGAGCTCCTAAACCCTCTTTCCAGACCAGCAAACCCTAAACCTGCAGTACAAATTCCATGACACTGTACCCGGTGCCCTCAGACTCCACACACATGCCGAGAATACTCCATACTTGGGGACCAAACTCCTTACCTGGGGACCATTGGACGGTTCCATGAGACAGTTCTAATAGGGAATATGTTTTCTAAAATTTTAGCACGATTTTTGGCTTTGTGCAAAACTGGATGTCTTATGCTCGTTGGTATGACAAGTTTTAGCTTTGACATATAGCAAGGGTAAACTATATGCTCGACACAGTTGGCGAGTTGGCAAAAATCTGAGGTCACCATATGAAATCTTATGTTGCCAAAGCCGACGTTGAAATCGTCAACTGAAAAAAGGAAAGCACTTCCGTCTGTTTACTTCTTGTTGTAATTTAAGCATGTTTGATGTCTTCTAAGCTGACTGCTTTTATGGCAAATGCACTGATTTTATGTAATGAACGGAACTATTGGGAGCCAAAGGTATTAAATATAGGACAACCATTAGTAATTTAAAGTTTGGAAGTCAACACGAATTTTGAAAGGAATTTCGATGGAATTACTGTGTGACTTTGATACTCACCGTGGCAACTTGGATTTTTTGCCAGATCGCCAAACACAATCTGAGATCACATTGGCGACCTGCAGGTTGGCTACTCGAGCACTAATGTCGAGTAAAATATTGAAAATAAGTCGGGATATAAGTAAAAAGAAGCTTCCAACAAAGATAATGTGATACTGGTGCACTGAAATTTTAGGTAACGTAATTGAGCCCTTACTGGGGCAGTTTCATGCAATCGGGAACTAGATTCCTGCACAGGACTGGTGGTTTCGTTTTGTAAATTTTGGTCCCTGAGCATAGATTTTAGCCAAGTGCATTGGAGTATATCGGCGAGTGTGTGGAGTTTTGAGCCAAATTAAGGGAGCAGGTAAGGAATTTGTTCTGCAGGTTTGGCATTTGCTGTGGAATTGTTACTGCCCCTGAATACCTTGTAAAATTGGCTGTGGATAATCACTGAGAATATTTGAGATAATTGGCAGTTAATACTGAGATTGTGAAAATTTGAAAATATAGAAATCAGTCAATACATAGAGTTCTGCAGGTTTGGTGCTGTTGAATCCAGATATTCCTTGCCTACAAGGGTGAGTCCTACCACACTGAGGACGATTCCTCCCTGTAAATGGGTACACAGTTTAATAGTGCAACTCAAATCCAAAGTCAGAAAGACTGCCATGAAAAGAACGGGATTGGAACTCAACCTCTTGGCTGCATGATGTCACATGCTCTCAGTTTACAAGCTGCTTAATCAAATGAGACAAACTAAGACCAATTGCCTTTAGAAACAGTCAAATAAGCACACTTTATACTTTAACAGTTTGTCCAGAAATTACATATCTCTTCTCGAACTATGTACAGTACGGGTTCACAACACTTTCCTTGATTGCTTCAAACACCATCTAGGCAGCCATCGGTTCATCTTCTTTTCTCTCCAACCACGGTTAATTGCATTGACAATTAGAAAAGTTTCATTCAATTGCCATAAATTCCGTAGCATAGACTGTAGTTGTCATTGGTTTGGCTTAATTCAAATTGAGTGCGTTGGCTGTTCACTTGGAAGTATGATAATTGTAAATTTCTGTACACTTGTTTGACATATCTGTTTACAACTCATCAAAATGTACATCCAGGTTGCATTTGGACCCTTTACTAGTAGCCATTGTTATTAAATTTGAAGGTTTTATTGCAGGGTCCAAGATCGGCAACAACTGATTGCTGAGCTGGGCGGAAAGTCATCTCCCAACAGAATGTCCGCAACACAACGAGGCCCATCACCATTATTAGCTAGTGGCAAGTCACCGGCTGTAAGTTACAGTTGATATACATGTTTTGGTAATAGTCTGTTGTTTCACATGTGTGAGTGTAAAAGATAATACACATTTTTACTTGGCGAAATAAATTTCGCCAAGTATGTTGGTCTTCCATCAAGTTGGGTTTTTTTCGTTTGTTCGCACGATACAGGTCGCAATTTTTGTCCGATTATCACGAAATTTACACATAACACGTAGTTTTGGACGTACTGGAAGCCTATTGTTTTTCGTCATAAATGGATCCAAGATGGCGGCTGTGGCGGCCATTTTGTTTTCATTTTAATATTCAAAGGCTTCTGGAGGCTTCAATATTTTACGTACAGGATTAAAAATCGGCACATTTATTGGACCGGATGTGCACTACATGTATCCTGGAAATTGTTTACTTCCGTTTAAAGATGGCGGAAATAATGGCACTCGCGCATGCGCACCTCGATTTCGGGAAAAAACGTTTTCTCCTGTAGAGGGCGCATTATAGGGCCAATTCCTTCAAATTTTTTCAGATAGTTTTTTGTGACATGCTAATATATAAAGCAAAATAACTGGAAGTTACTTTCAAGATGGCGGATCAAGCACATGGTGACCTTTTTTCAGTCGTTCTGAGGTGCCATGTAAACAGAGCAAATGACATGAATTTTTGCATGTGGATTCTCCAAGGTGTATTCTTTTAAATGAACTATAACAACTTTTTTTCTCAGACTTATCGTTTTCGAGTTATTTGACTTTGAATTTCTTTAAAAAATGCAAAATTTCATTTTTTTTTTTCGAAAAATTCATGGAATTGTGTGATACCATCAATTTAGATAGTTTTGAACGGGCTTTCAGAAGATATGTTCCATTTTCCGCTACGACGTCTACTTTTCGAATTATTTGAGATTTTCTGATAGCGCTGTTCCTTTGTTGAGCGCTCTTACTGCATTGATGTTGGTTAAGCTTCAACTGAACAAGACTGTAGCCTATTTCTTACTGATTTATGACATCTAAGTTCGTCATATGAATGTCATGATGTTTGTTCATCATCGCCCCCACCATCATCATATTCATCATCTTCGTCATCATCTTCGTCATCATCTATGTCGTTGTCTTTTCAGTTAATTTCGGCAAATGTCGCTCAAGACTGTAGCCTATTTCTTACTGATTTCGGACTTCTACGTTCGTCATGTATATGTTATTATTACTTCTATTGTTCATCCTCGCCACCATCGTTGTCATCTTCGTCATCATCTTTATCGTCATCTTTTTTGGTTGATTTCGCCAAGTGTCGCTCCTCGGAGCGCTTTCATTTGCATTGTTCCTATACTTTGTGTATTGTGAGGCATTCCCAGGGTCAAATAAACTGAATCGTGTATAAAACTGTATTGTGCGGGCAATGAATCGGGTGCGTTTTAAGCCGTTTCCTAGGTATTTGATTTCTTGACAAGACTGAAGTTTTACTGATTCAGTATTCCACAGATTTTTTGGTGATAATGTTAATAGGTGGAATTTTTGAAGGTCTAGCTTAGAATAAACCTGTATTGTGTGTGGGTTTTTAATATTGAATTGATAAAATGATGTTTCCAAAAAAACACAAACGATCCCTTATTTCTTTTTTCCTTTATTCCATTGATCAAAGGGATCATGTTAAATTTCATTTTGTCCTTGTGTGATGCAATGTCCAGTGTATCAGAGAACAGTGGTACATAAAACACAGTATCTGAAAATGTCACAAGAATCCGATCAGCTGTTTTTGAGATTTGACTCTTCGGCTTATTTGGCAACATATTATAATCAGATTTAAGTGTGATAATGCTTTTAAACTCCGAAGTGTTCTATTAAGAGTTTATTGTTGACATCGAAACAGCGTCAAAATGCACCTATAACTATTAAATAGAAAGACAAATAGTGCATCTTCCATTTTAAGTCATGTTCATGTCCGTGCTGCCTTAAGCGAAGCATATTCGCATGCACCTATGTACACTAAAGACTTGGGCAAAAAGATTTAATCTGTATTTTGTTGGTTACTAATATAGGCGGGAGCCTCAATACGGACGTAAACTGTAGTTTTGTTGACAGTTTGCTATATCATTAGTTGAGGTGACGTAATAAAGTTCCTCATAGCATTGGTTCCAAGTTCCTAGTAGTACATTTACACCATTCAAGTAGTAAGTGCCTTATCACTTTTGACTGAACATATTAAACTTAGTAAAACGATTCTTCATCCTACCTATAGATGTCTCTTTTGCAGAAGGTAACTTTTTATTCATCCCATGTAGAATCATTATGTTGATATCTTTTGAAATGTATTGATTAACTTGTCTGGGATTCCGTGGACATTAATTAACTATCCTTTTTGATGTTTCACATATTGATATTTGGTCTCAGTAGAGTTTCTCCTTGTGTTCCTTGTGTCCTTTGAATTTTGGTTGCTGCCCTGGCAACAATTTATTGATATTAACAGTGTGCTGTATGTCAGATTTTCAACATTAACTTTGTTTGCTAAGCAAGTAGACTTTGTGTACATATTGTGTATTGAGCAGTATTTGATATCTTTTGTATCTAATCTCGTGTTGTCTGATGTCAGACGAGACGATTTTACCAGTTTTTATTTTCATTGATTACATTTTGAAGGCACAGAGTTAGGCAAAACAAAGCAAAGTTGTTTCTGGTATTTACTCTGCTCACGTACTAAGAAAAACAAAAGCTGAGGTTTTGCGTATTTTTTTTTTTGAAAACTACACAAAAGCATGCAAGCTAGTGTAAACAAGGTTTGTATCGCCATGATTTGCCAAACGATTAGCGAACAAAAAACATCATTGTTTCTAGTCTGAGGTGGATTTCTTTTGTGCTAAAAATACACCACCGACTGGATTTTCAAAAAACAGACCAGAGCCAACTATGCTTTTTTGGCCTAACATTTTACTACACGCAGTATTTAAAAGTTGTAGGCAATGAAAATCTTAATATAGTTAAAGCTTCCTTTCCTCTTGTTTTGCAGTCGCAAAAAAACAAATTGTCCCAGCTAAATCGTTCTTACAATTTTGTCTTTACCCTGACCAGACATCGTTTCCATTGCTTCCAAGAACACGTAGAACTTCTGGGCTGGCTGTACGGTCCAAAATAGGACCATGTTAATGGGCCTGTCCTCAGTTGAACTCTTTCCTTTGTGGAAGTAGAAAAATGAATTGCATCACTGGCCTATTGTTCTTTGAAATTTCGGGCACTCCTATCAGCGTTGCAACTATGACAATAACTTCTTCTTGGTTACAATGGTGAATTACATTTTATAAAGGCATGAGTTAGTGACCAGTCAACTTGCTTTTGAAGAAGCAGGACAAATGCTCAACATATGTTGCATTGTGGGTAAATACCTTGAAATGAGAATAGTGCTGTGCTGTTTCAGGGCAGACCTCTTCAGTCATAGGTCGTCCATCAAGTCCAAAATATGTTGAAATTGTTGCACTCATGGCAGGGTCATTTTTAGTCTAATTTAAGTCTATATTAGCATATTTTGCAAGTGTATTGTTTTGAATATTTATGTTGTTATATATCACCATATTGATATCATATTTTAGTAAGAATCATTTATCTTCATGTACGCCACATGTTGGTCTCTGCCTCTACTGCGCTTCAAACCCGCCATTTTTTGCTAATCGTGGAGTAGCTCTTACTTCTTGTTTTTCGGGAGTCCAAAGTAAACCGTACAAAATACCTTGTTGAGATTTATCTCACATTTTGCGCAACCTAAAAAAGGAGACATCTTTTGAAAAAACTGACAGTCTTCAAGGAAACATATAGAATGTTTAAAGTTGACTCAGAAATTTTAATGTTTTCTGGGGAGGCTCCTTAGAAGTCCTTTCCACCATAAAAAGGAGAATTTCCCCTCTGTACGCTCCCCGCCCCCTCCAGCACTAATACTTCTTGGTTGAATGAGACAAAGTTGCAATGTCCCCTTAGAGGCTGTAAACAATTATGGCTGTGTTTGTAACACGATCAATGAAATGTTGGAATAATTACCAACCGTGGATAATTTAGCAAAAATTTCCTTCCTGCCATTGGTAATGGAAAGCACACGGAATGCTAATTTAGAAAGAACTCGCTCAGAATGCTAATTTATAAAGATCTCGTATGTAACTACCATGGAAATTAGTCACACACGCTACCTGTTCTCATCTGTTTGCTCATGAATAAATAATGAGCAAATCTACCAGCGCTAGAACGTATAAGGCATTTCAATATCAATATTTCATAGTCTTCACCGTTATCATTTGTTGCTTGTTTTCACTTGCACTACTGCATAAAAATGGGTGTCGGAGATTCCAAGGCTGGTAGAAAAGTGAAATCAATTCAGGTAGAATTATAAAGATTGCTTAGTCTAGGTGTACTAAGAGATTGATATTGATGAGTTTGAGTGTGTTCTAAATCTAATTGAATTTAAACTCGTAAATCAACATATTTTTATGCAATGGTGCCTCAGGAGGTCTTTTCAAGATGAGGTACTTATATTTTGAACAAATGCAGTGGCTTCTCGGTTCAAATATTTTTAGTTTACGCATCTTATAGCCAGGGTTACCGTCTATTTTCAGCCGTTCACAAACCATTATAGTGTGACCAGGGCATTTCTTTTCCAACTAAAAGCATGTATGGCGTGGGTTGTCATGTTGTCTAAATGTTTTGTATGAAACTCATCAATTAGGCTATAGCATAATTGTGGTAATCAATTTTTTGAGTGGTCTCCTCTTCCTGGAGGATCTAGGATGTTGCGGCCAGAGGCAAGCACATTTTTTTAAAGTTTTTCAGGAATTGAGATTTTAACATAATTTTTCAACAAAAATACAATGTCATAAAAACGTAAAGAAATTTATTTCATTGTTTCCTGGCTTGTAAAAATTTGAATTTGTTCTGGTTTTAAGGTTACATTTTAACATTCCTGGCTCAGACTTGGGCATAAAGTCTCGCCTAGTCTGAAGTTGTTAAGTGGATTCAGTGTCATTCAGACTACATTGCAAGTCCTAGTTAACCTAATGCGAACGATTTTGAGCCTGGGCCCTGTTTCTGAGGTTCGACCCTGAATTGCATTTATAACACTTTCTTATTCCCAGGGCAAGATGATGTTCAATCCCAACCTTTCCCTGTCGTTTGGTGCGAACCTAAAGGGTGCGTTTGGAACGCCGTCCTACCCCTCGCCTTTGGACAGGATACGTACGGGCAAGAAGGACCGAGCCATGCAGATGGGGCTTGCGGATGATGTCAATAACTCCTTTGATGCCAACCAGTCGTTTCCAAAACAGGCAAAATCAAGACTTAAAGATGACAGCACGCCGGCACCAAAGTTTCACAAGTTGGAAGATTTTAAAGGTATGTTACAACAACTCGGTCTACTTTGGAAAACATCCATCATTGCTTTGATTAGTTTAAACTTAGCAGTGCAGTGGGCCACTCTGTTGAAGAAGCCTGGTGGTTCAAGAGACAGAAAATGTATATGTACACAGTCACTGTGTTTTGTTCAAACTGATATCTGTTTTTTGATTTTCTTGAATTGTGTAAATAGAATTTCTTTTAATCTCATAACCGTAAGTGCTAATTTCGTTTCAAAAAAGTCAACACCTTCTCTTTGAATAAACAGTGACTTGGATTCCCAGTCCATTGCAATTTAATGCAAATGCATTAATTATATGTAGCTCAGTTTGTTTCCGTGTGTTTTTTGCATCAGCACTCTGTTGCCTAGCAACTATTGTTAACACCTCAGTCCCTGGATTCCCTGGGGCTATTACAAAGGTGTTCAGTATTCTGCAAGTCTGTCGTTTACTGTCTGCATTTCAATTAAATGTCCATTGTTGCGTAAGAAGGCCTTTGTTCTATACGTAATGAGTTGTGTCACTTAAGAGTGCAGACCTGCACAGTGTGATAAACACATCACATGCGGTTGTTGTTCATAACTTATTTAGCATCAAAACTATTTTGCAGAACGATACATACTATTAGCTATTTGGGCTAACGCGCTGCGACCTTAAAATGGACTCGGTTGAAATTGCGTGTTCATAAACTGAAATTGTCGAAAATTCAGGGGTGGTCAGTTAGATGAATATGCCTTTTTGTTTCAGGTTATTTAAATTGGGTAGTCTGATCACTGAGATCACATTTTCATGGCCCAATGTAAGCAGTAACATACAGAATGCGCTTAACAATAGCTAAAATTGAATGAAATAGACGGTCAGAATTTTGTTTAAAAGTTATACTTTCCACTTACCACTTTTTAGTTGATCACCTGGGGCATTATAGATTACAGCTGGATATTTTTTTTCTTACCCAAGTTTGTCCTGGCATGTTGATGTGTAGTTCCATTGGCACTCTCATTTCTGTTGTGTATACTACGATCTCAAACTTGTATGGAAATTACTGGTTATCTGAACGAACGGTTACAGTATGCTTCACTTTAGCTGTTTAAATATTCCCGTGCAGGTGATGGGCTCAACGACTTCAGTTTCTCACCGGGTGGCTCCAAAGGCTGTTTTGCGGCAAGCCCAAACCCACAGACCTCGCTCAACATGTCCCTGGGGGCCAGCTGGTCGTTCTTCAACTACGTGGGCGGCGGCCAGACAGGCCACGTGTTCCCTACCACGGTGCGCAACCCCAACAAAGCGGTGGTCACCATTGATGCCAGGACCACAGAGGTATTAGGTTTGCTCAGCATTTGTTCCATATGGGCACTACATTTTGTTAGGAAATTCGTACATTGTTTTCTTTTTCATTATAACCTTTTTGTAATGAGTACTTCTTTACAGTGTTAAATGTCAGGTAAAAATTGCATCAAATGTTAGTAAAGTACTTGCAAGCCCATAAAAAGCAGATGGCGGACGATTCTTACATGTTCATGTAGACTAGACAATGAGTTCAAACTAGGCAAACTTTGTCTTTCTGGGGGCATTTGTGGTCAGCTTGGCACATTTTACTAACTGGAAAGATATTTTGAACCTCTTTATTAGTGTTTTCATTGCAATCCAAAGTGTGGCGCCATGAGCAAGTGTCAAAAATGGTATGAGTGAGCTTTGTTCTCTCACTCCGTCGTTCTGAATGGCTGAGTTTCGTATTAAATTTCAGTCCCAGCGCCTTTTTTCCGTTTGACTTGAGCAATGGTGCCAGAAACAGGTAATGAAACTAATATCAAAATTAAACCGATTCCTATTTTTGTTGCCATAGATATCGACTTAAGGGTTCAATATACTTTTCCTAGTAAGTTAACGAGGCCAAATTGATTGAAACGTTAAAAATAGGTAACATTTCCCAGGGTTGCATACAATCATCTCGGGGTTGAAGTTGTGGTACTATTTTGCATTTATAATTTTTATGGAGTTATCGCATTGAAGAGAAACTTGTTATGCCCGCAATAACAAGTTGGTTATGTATGTGTCGCGTCATGTTGGAAACTATTGGGATATTTAGCGGTTTGTGATGTGTATTGCATGCTGACTACAGTATCATCATAGGTATACCGCAGCATATATTTGTCAGTTTTAAATGTACGCCCAGGCGTATATTTGGATTTGACTTTTTGTCCATCAACTGATATTTTCTGAATGAATGCTCCATGATTACAAGCAGAAAATAATGTGGGATATTCTTTTGATATGTCCTGAATTGTTGAAACTATGGTTTTGGCATAACATCCATTTTTCTCGGATAAAAACTTCTATGAGAATTGACTTTTTTGTGAATTGCGATGTGTGGATTTGGGGCATTTGAAAATCAGTTTTCGAAAGGACTAATACTTTTCAATTTACTTTCATGGCTTGTTAACAGCTTTCAAGATTCTTTGTACTTTCGTGTGCACTTTAAGGTATAATGCACGTCAGCGTAAAGGTGTTAATGAGACTGATACAGTCGAATTATACAATTTTTGTGAAACTGTTTTATAACACTTACTAATAGCTTGCAGAAATAATGATTTTAGTTATCCATTCGTTGTTATGCCCCCGCATGTATGTGTTGCTGTCGTCTGTCCGTCTGGAATCTGGTACTATTTCTCAAAAATCCTTAGACGTACCCACATGAAATTTTGCAGGTATGTTTCTGTCATAGATTGGACGGCATGAGTGAACTTTTCTGACAGACCTGACTGTTCCCATTGGCAATTTTTGTTCTTACGTTTACCTCTGCATCTTCAGAGATCCTTAACGGATTTTCATAAAATTTGGCATATAGGTAGTTATTAGTGAGATGACACCATCTTCACGTTCTCGGATGGATTCAAGGTATTTGCACTACCGAATGGCCACTTGTACTGTTTTTTAGTTGTTTTTTTTGGCATCCACCCTTCCATCAGCCAAGCCACTTTAAGAATCCAAAACTAGCTACCATTGATGATGATTATTGGAGTCATTTTGCAGAGCATCCTAGTGGCAGTTTTTTTGCGTCCGTGGCTGTATCCCATAAACGTATTACAGGATCATTTTAAGTTTGGCAAATGCATTTATATGAAGTTGACAACGGAGGACGGAGCCTACGACCTCTGTGCCCCATAGTGGCAATTTTAGTTTTTCCGTTTCCCTCAGTCTGTATCTTTGAAGTTCCTTGACACATTTTTATGAAATTTGGTAAATGGTTTCTATTAAAAATGCAATGACATCTTTATTTTTTCAGATAGGTTTGATGCTGTGCACGTTACTTATTGGCCATTTTTAGTATTTTTGGGTCAGTTTTTGGCATCTGCCCCTCTATTAGCCAAACCACTCTAAAAATGATTATGTTCCTAATGGAAAGAGGATAACTGACGATGATTTTCAGATGACTCAGACTTGTGTGGTGCCTCCTTGTGGCTTAATCTCCTAAACCCTCTGCAAGATCTTTCTTAGATTCAGTAAATTGTATTTGCAGGAAAGTGACAATGGATGATTGCCTAGTGGCAATTTTATTTGTTCGCCTTTTATTCTGTGTTTTTGAAGTTCCTTGACGTATTTTATGAAGTTTGGCAAATAGATTTATATTAAAAGTTGCGATGACACCTTCCCATTTTCAGATGGATTTGACACAGCGTACACTTCCTAGTGGCCTTCTTTATTATTATAGTCTTTTTTGCTTCTGTCTTTCTATCGGCCAAATCACTCTTACAATTGTCATGAAAGTTGGTATGTGTTGTTACTGGGAAGAGCTGGCTGGCTATGATTTTTGGACAGTTTTGACTACTTTGGTGGCTCTACTTTTTTCGCATCCACAGCTGTTTCTCTGAAACCCCTGCAGTATGTTTGTGAAATTTGTTAAGTGTATTTCTGTGAATGTGACAATGGAATAACCACTTTTGGACATATCTGACTATGGCTGTGACTCCCTTATTCCCTAGTGCCAGTTTTATTTTTTCTATGATCTTGGCAGGTGTGTTTCTATTGAGGCTATCATTGGTGACTCGCTGAGCGCCCCCTTGAGGCTATTTTAAGTTTACTAGCATTGCACCCTTTGGTGAGAATGTTTGAAATAATAATAACCATCCATTGTATCTGCAACCTATGCAGTGTACTAGGTGGATATTAATGCTTGGCATTGCTCTTGTTTCTAAATGCTTCGAATGCATATTGTGCAACTTGCATAGAAAAACTACGTGACCACATCAGGGAGGGACCGAGCTGTGTGAAGTAACGACTTGACACAAATCAATATGCGTTCTGAGATGTTAACTTGTCATTTGAATCCAAGTGTGAATTGCAACATCAGTTTCTCAAATCTGAGGAGAGAAAATGGTACTGTATTGATCATGTCAGCATACCTGAAAGAGCCAGTATCTGCAGGATACGTTTTCGGATATGTTTTTGGTTTTCTTCAGACAGAATCTCTCGCTACATTCGCATTTTTCAGGAAATATTACACACGAGTTTCTGTCATATCTTAGAGTTTTTCACAGTTTTTTCTACGGAATTTTGGACCAGTAATGATTTTCCTTTTTCTGGGATTGGCTATTGAAGTTTCTGTGTGCATAACTGCCAATCATCTTATTTCCAAATAAGTGACTAAACTGTTTTCCCTACCTTGTCTGATACTTAATGAATTATTAGATGTTATATGGTTCATACGGTCTTGAAAAAACCCTTGAATTTGGAGCCTTGGCCTTGAATTTGGAGCTTTGGCCTTGAATTTAACTCTGACCCTGTGTTCAAATTGAACAAAACAACAGATATCAACAGAACTATTTTCTGTGAAATTGGTTGTACGTTGTTTGAGACACCCTCTATTAAGGAGCATGTACCGAGCTATTAACCTGCCGAGTATTAAGCAGTGTGACATGCAATTTTCAAATTGTGCACGGGAAAGTTTCCAAACTTAGATATAACGTTTGTATCATTCCTTTAAAAAGCTCGAGGCGTGCAAAGGTTATATTTGAATTACAACAGAATGAATGTTACCTATTTACGACCTAGCTTTTGAGCCCGGGTTATTGGCGGGAATATTCGTGTCACATGATCACCAGTGGATGGCCCTTGGTGGTTGTCTAACACCATCCGCTGTCTCTGTTTAACTTTGTTTTATTGCTCATGATTTCTGTATCTAGTGCTTGCGTCTCAAGTGCTGAATACCTTTAGTTTCCATGCGCAATTTTTTTCATGTTATTTTCAACTACGTGATTGGTTTAAGTGCTATTGATTTTATAAAAACATAATTTTGGGACGTTCTAGGTTGAAATGAAATCAGCATTACAAAATCTATCTATTGCTCCCACTTTTAACTCAATTGGCCATCAAAAATTTCCGAGACTTGAGAAATCTCATTTAAGAATGCATTAATTATAGTATGGTAATTCACGTATTTCGCTCAAAAATAATTCTCAAAATCAATTTTCCAATTTTTCAAAGGTTGATTACTTTACAAAAAATTGTGTTAGCCTGTCTTAGCCTTGACTCAATGCAATCATTGTGCAAGCTTTGTTGTCTTTTCTGTTGTAGATTCTCACAGCAAACGACATGGCCTGTGAACTGTTCAGCTATCTGTTGCAGATTCTCACAGCAAATGACATGGCCTCTGAACTGTTCAGTTATCTGTTGCAGATTCTCACAGCAAACGACATGGCCTGTGAATTGTTCAGTTATCCTGACTATGATCTCATTGGATCTAAGTTAACTTCGATGCTGCGTTTGAAGAAGAAGACAACAGAGGCCCTCGCCGAGACTCACCTGGAGCCGTCGGGACAGGTAGTGGAGGTGGCAGGCAAAGTGGTAAGTGGCGCCATCCAGACATGCCATCCGTTCTTTGGAACGCATTCTGTATTTCAAAGAACAAAATCTAATCCTTTTAAATTTTTGAAAATCGTTTTCATTTTCTGCAAAATCCGTATTCCAACATAGCATGCAACGTGGATTTACTGGAAAATGCATTGTACATAATATGCGAGTAACACAGGTCCCCCTAAAAAAGGGCGACCCCTGTTGGTAGTAGTTGTCTGTGTAGTTGATGCTCGTAGTTTGGAGGTGCTTATGAACTTAACGAATTTATGAATCAACAAGATGCTCTATAGCTCGCTCCAGAATCTATTTTCTATCCTTGAATCAGATTTTGCGAGCTAATGGGTTGATATCTATTATCGCATTGTCAAATTAATGATGTGGTCTTTTCCACCTGGAGCACTAAAGGTGGCAATGCTGAGATCAATTCCGACGTTCTGAAATATGGGCATGTGTAACTGCAATAAATTGTGGCTGAAACTTGCCAGATGCCAATGCTTGCTTGTCATGTGTGAAAAAGGTGGCCCGTCTCTTATGTAACCCTTCATTCACATTTCACATGTGCAATTGCGAAAAACAGATTCTGAAAGCAAACGTAGTAACCCCTTCGGTCTTGTGCATGTGAGTATGTGCTGATGTTGCTTCTGCAGCACAGCTGTGTTCCTCTGCACAGAGAGTGGTAGCACGCTGCTTGTACATTTTCCAGATGGAGGCTGTAGACTCGGGGGGTATTGAGATCCCCGTTTCTGTGTGGGTGAAGAGGCTGAACACCAGCGGCGGTGACGTGCGTTGTATCGTTGTTATGGAGCCTGTCGAGAGGACCACGGCCACAGTCACCTTCGATACTACTGTGAGTACTTTCTCATCTTGATCATAACAAATGATGGGATAGGCTTTTGCCAGACTAAAAACCTCTTTGTTAGGCCAAACAAAACATTGTTAGGCCAAACAAAACATTGTTGGCTCTGGTCTGCATCAACCCAAATTGAGACTAGCGCTTGCCGACTAAATTTTTTTAAAGAACGCCCAGCTGCATCAATTTCAGCTATGGCACGTGTTTTTTTTGAGAAGTTGCACAAATGCATGTAAGGAATGGTAAGGTAGGTTTGAAACAGTAACTAAAAAATTCTCGCGCCATTTTTGCTCAGCTCTGCTGGATTTTCTTTTTTGAAAAAGTAAGCCACTAAAAAATACTCAACTCAATTTTTAAAATGACCATAGACCAGAACCAGCTATGCTTATTTTCCTTGCTTTTGTTGTGGAAAGAATTTCTTGGAAAATCAAAACATTCGCGTGAAGGTTGGATCATGGCACTAGCCTTGATAAGCGGGCCGAACCAGTTAAGTTATTTTACCTCGTTGTTATTACTAGTGCAGTCAGGCCTTGGAAATTTTTCTCTTTTAAGAGGATTTCCTCTTTTTTCATTTTGATCTCCTCTTATTCCATATACCTCTTCTTCCTTCTCTTTTTTATCATAATGTTGACTTTATTCATGCTAAAACATTTATTTCAATTAAATTTAACAACACAAAATATTTCTATCACACGAGCCTGTTTATTTGTGGAATGGTGCGTCTCCTGGAAAATTTTCCTCTTTTTTGTCATTGTTCATTCCAAGCCTTGCACAGTTTAGCCTACATAATGCCATACTCTTGGCTCTGACATAAATTCTTATAATAAGCAGGATATTCCGTTAGCGGGTTTCGACTTGGTTACTGCCAGGTGTTGTGTAAACACTGCATGACCATTGCATGAACACTGCGTGAACAGTGATAGCATTCTGTTCTGGAAATTTCTGTGTCGATGCGTACAAAGTGTTGCAACTTTTTCAGATGATTCCGTCTATTATTAGCTCCCGCTATTCAGGGTTGTTAGCTCGAAGAACTTGTTTTGTTGCGTCTTAATTACCGACATGATAATCACTGAAATTTGATTGTTAGCACTGCGTTGACACCATTGTTCAATAATTGCTAATGACGTGTTTTTTTATGCTCCTTAGCTATTGCTTGTGATTAGCATATTGTGTTCTAAGCAGTAAGTAAAAGTGGAATGTGTCTGTAGTTAGCGTTCCGCGTATGTTTCTAATAGAATTGCCATATTCATCCATAGTCAATGTTGACATGTTAAGTCCGGATCTTCAAATACGCACTAAAATTTGCTCTTGATTTTACGTCGAACTACAAATTAATGAAAGCTGCAGCAGGGTTCGATTTGGCAACCTGCAGGTCGAGTTTGTTTAGTGACCTGATAAAAATCCCAGGTCGCCACTAAATCGCTTCGTTCCTAATTTGTGATGTCTATTTTGTTAATTTTATGAAGTGCCGAGTGTGTTGATACAAAACAAAGTGTCCCATATTTGAGAAATACTATGAATGCGCACGTTCCAATCTTCAAAACCGAGACGATTCTGTTTGACTTTTGGTGTCTCAAACTTTAGAGACTGTTCCAAATTGGAGAATTTTCTCCCTACTGTCACTGTGTATGGGTACCTAAGTAGCAGTCACCTGTTGTGTTTAGGGCTGTATCCTGCTGTGTGACAGTCAGTTTGCCTATCTCCACGGGTACGGTTCACCGTCGGATGTGCTGGGGCTGAACATAACGCAGTTGGTACCCTCTATCATCCTGCCGCCACCTGGCAGCAAAATACCAAAGGTAACTTCTTATTGTATCTGGGATTAATTTAATTTTTTATACTGATGTTTATTTTGGAAATGCATTTTTTGGTTGTATATTATGTTTTTGAATGTAGAGATTATTTTATGTATAATGAATTGTCGGACTTCTCTGATCACTTGTTACATAGAGAATAGTTATCATTTATGCTATTTATAATAAGGACTTGCTGCAACATCCTGTGCAAATGTCTTCGTTCTGGAAGTGGCTCACTTTGTAAAGCTGTTGGTAATAGGTTGAAGCTTTCCATCTGCAGGAAACTTTAATCTCCTCATAGTCTTGCTGTTTATGGTGCTTTACGAGGTGATTTACTCATATTTTTAGGAGATCAAAAAGCAGCGGGCGACAGGCCGAACACGAGATGGTGCCAAATTTCCTGTAAGTGTCATTTTGAAGAAGGGGGAGGTTGGACAACTACCACCAAGACCACCAAGTCTACACGACTTAGCAACGAGACCTCGATCAGCCGCTGACGCGGAGAACCTGTCGACTGTTTGCGGAGGCCGTACGCCTGATCCCGAAATGAGTTTGACTGGAAGTTTGAATAGCACTGGAACCTCCATGGGTGGAACAGGGGACGGTCTGAAAAAAGGTGTGGCTTTTGTCATGTTTATTTCCGCAGCAAAAATGTTTAATTGAAATGATTCTTCTTTTAGTGACTTTCATCAGAGCTCAAATGTGGTACAGAAAATCATTTGTCCCGGGTTGCCACTGGACTGTAAAGTGCGACCTTCATGGTTATGTAGTTTTTTATTTACAAGTCTGTGCACTTGGCCAAATGTCTACAAAACTATAGATTTTAACTCGATAAGAGTGTATATTTTCTGAGAGTAGAAAGCCTGCAGAATTTGATACTTGACTTTTTTCCAGTCTACCATTAATTGGGTCGCACAATCATGTCTTTTAGTAAAATTTAGCTAAAACATGATATGTTTATAGTGAAACATCAGAAACGTCATTACCTTTTATTTACAAAATTTGAACATCTTAAGAACAATTTCTAAAGCATTTTGGAGAGCAGTCAATAAAGCATGGTATCTGAAAGTCTCATAATAACATGATCAGCCATTTCTGAAATATGATGTTCCAAAGTCAGCCAAATTTGGGCACGTCTCTTGGCTCCTACATAATCTTGAGTAATGTGTAGGAACTTGCGTCAGAAGAAAATGAAAAAATGCAGTTCAGGAATTTATTTATTTTGTTTATTTATTGTAATATTTAAAATGAGGTTGTCCTCTTCAATGACAGCACTGCTTTCCAAGAGGGCCCTCAGGTATAGCAATTTGTTGTCATGGTTACAAGAACTGGGCATGCGCTCTGTGCACTCATCTCATCTGTATTGCGCCATCGCTGCTATCACTGTTCCGTCATAGAATTCAATATGCCTGTGTATCCCAATAATTTTTATTCCTATGGGTTTGTCTAGTTGTAACTCTCCTAAAGTGTGTTTATTACATGGACAATTTGTAACCATAACAACTTCATTTGTTAATTAGATATTAGAAATACAGTAGCTGTAGTATACATGGAAAACAACCTGAGGAATTTTCCACAACGTGACGGCTAATTCCATTTACAGCGAGCAGTGACTCATAATTTTGCCAAAATTCCTCCTCACAGAATACCAAACTTTTGACATTGTTAGCTATCTGATAAATTTAGTGTTGTTTATGTTCTTTGGCGGACACTACTTGTACTGTGACAGGGAATTAACTGTTCGTTCAGTGGTCTTGATTTGGATTTCCAGGTCATTTTTTTTTGGCTTGTGCTGCATGTGCAGTGTTGAGTTGGTCATACTGTTGCCAGTGCGACTTATGAGTCCAAATACATGAGCTGAGAGTTGGACAAGAATACTTTTAGATTATTGGTTTATTTAAAGGTGCGGAAATTGACGTCTACACAGCTATGGAGTGGGTGTTCGCCAACATCAGTGGCATGGTGACGTTCCTGCCAGATGGCACTCTACACAGTATTAATCACAACTTCTCGCTCGTGCTGTTCGGATATTCTGCTGATGAGCTGCTGGGCAAGGTATGGTGTGTCTTACAGAATAATCTTTATTCCATATGGTGAATCTTTTGGAGTTTGGCGAGATCATGCAAGATCACAGATTAGTGATACTGGTATTTTGCTAGAATTCTCATGACCTTACTAGCATACACTAGAAAAATGGATGGCACCAAAATGACTGGGTAGCAAGGGTGGAAAGTTAAATTATGGGAGAAAATTGTGAATAAATGCGCCCGATGCTTAGCTTAATCCGAAGTCGCATTTGGCGACTTGGCTGATATCCTAAGTCACCAAACAAAATCTGAGGTCGTCAAAAATCCTGTTGAATTCGGCGAAGTCTCAAGTTGCCGAAATCCAATCTCTGGCAGTGGCGAAAAAAGAAAGATAGGTTGTGCCGGAATCCGGAAAATTATGCACACCTCATCAATTTCTCAAGGTAAACAATATGTACCCATTCACTACCTGAAGCTTAGAATTCACCACAAATTACCAATGCCACCTTCTGACTAATACATAACCACTGTGGGATTGTATCACCTCTGACGGACTCCTAGTAAATGCTCCGTGCTTCTGCTGTTCCGAAAACAAAAACAAAATGAAAGTTGATTGTTTTAATATAACTGGGCAATATTGGAATGAAAACTTGTATCCGAGTATCCAGTCCAAGAACTTTGTTACTGTATGAATGTGAAAATTTTTGTGAAAATTTACATGTTCATGTTCATGTAGAATGTGACCACACTACTGCCTGAGTTCTACGATGAAGTGGATCTGGACATGGATTCCTTGCCGCTCCCTCCTCTCGACGATGACGACGATGACGATGTCATCAACAGTGCTAGGAGTGAGGGCAGCAACAGGGTGTCAGGTATTTCCAAAATGTTCGTCTGGAATTTGTGACTGGCTGGTCTTTGTAGACTGGATTGCCTTGTTCGTAACCAATAGACTTTGTTGGAAAGTTTATAGAAGCATACTGTTGGCAGTGCAGTCGCGGGTGCATTTCAATATTTTATGCTGCTGTTGTCTTGGTAACTGTTCAACTGAAATTATCATCCCCTTTCTGCAATTCATTCATTTTTGATTGTCCATTTATAGAAAGTGGTGCAGGCGTCGGCACGAGCAAAACAGAAAGCATTAAATCTCAACCTACAACCAAAGAACGGTAAGACATTCAGAATTACTAAGACTTCCGTTGACTCATTTCTGTCCGTTCTCTCGCATCCATGTGCCATTTTTAGATTTTTTATTTAGTTTAATCTGATTGGTTAACCTACTTGTCCACGTGCCGGTGTTTTATTGCTGCTTGACGACTCAAAACGTTAATCAAGATCCACCAATGATGTCAAAGCTATTATAGACCTGAGACAAGTTCCAAGAAAACTGACTTAGCTAAGATAAATTTCATTCAATTTTAAGATGAAATTTAAATTTGTCTCAATACCGTTTCAAGAAAGAGATTAAGCTTGACCTAAGTTTTTTACTTAAGTTTTGTCTTAATTTTGACTGTCTTAACAGATGTGGAAGTTTCAAAGTTTGAAGGTTAAGACAAATGTTAGATTTAAGTCAAAAATGAACTTAAGTCAGTTTCTTGGAACTAACTTATATTTTTGAGCACTTACCACTATACGCTGGGGAGAACTGGCAGGCTGTTTTTACTTAAGGCCATGCTTGGTACATGAAAGGACTGGTCCTACTACTGGCTTATTGAGCATGGTCTTGAAGCCAAGAAATCACCTTGAAGTTGAGACCAGTTGAGACAAGTTGTATTCTGGTAAGTGGTCTAAATCAAAGGTCAGATTTTTGTTGGAAGGTGCACTTTTTTAATAGTGTGTTGACTGTGTCATGGTCACTCTTGTGGTTTCAGGCCTGACACAGCTCTCCTACTGGAAGAGGCGTCTGAGTGCATTATGTCAGCAAGAAGTGAAAGCGGAGCCCACGACACCACTTCTACCTCACCACGACAACAGCCTCGACTAAGCCAGGAACACTCACTCGACAACAACAGCAGCAGCACGTCGTCGAGTGCCAAGAACACTCCGCCCACTACTCGTCGAGTGACGGATGTTGGCGAGGAGGAGGCGGGGCAAACTGATCTGAATATATCCGACGCTAGTAATACGACGGCGGAGTTGCTGAAAACTCCGTCGCCTGTAGGAAATCCCGCCAGTAATACTCCGAGATCGGAATCCGTTGACAACACACCCAGGAATTGTGGCGACACAGTCAATAAGGACTCTGTAGTCTCTAATTATTTATTAACTGACCGGACTCATTCTTCCGTGGGTGTTAGCCCACTGCCGGTGTATAGGAGTCCTGACCAGGCGACTGACGGCTCAGAGCAGGAGACGCGTTTGTCTAGGGCAAGTATGATATCAAATGCTGAGAGCGATCCCGTGGACATTGATTTGCCATCAGACTGTGATAGTGGGCCCCCGTCAGAGAGGCTTAGAGCCCTCGAGGGCGTGAAATATGATAATTTTATGTGCACCTCTACTCCCTCACGCGGGGCTGTGCCTGGCAGCCGCACGTCACAGGTCACGAACATTCCCGATGGTAGCTACTGTGGGCAGGGAAGGCACAAGGACGGTTCAATCCTAGGTGAGAACTTGTTTTTGCATCCTATTCGTCGTTGCTCTAATTGGCCGAAGGAATGTTACCATAGCGGTGATCAGTATTGCATTGTTGATGATGCTTTAAGCCAATTTTCTGCCAAAAAAGTTAAGTTTTTATTTAGGACACTTGCTATATTATAAAAGTGGTATTGTCTTGTTCTGTACTTTTGTTAGAGGTGATGGACTTAGGGATTAACAAAATACTCATCTTCCCAGGCTCGCGTTGCTTCAAGATTGAATTAAGAACAAGTTGAGACTAGTTTTACTTTGTTCTGAATCAAGATTTAGACGAGTTTTTTTTTTTTGACAGGAGTCGTGTTCGTAGCATCTGCAGTAATGCAGCAGTGTTTCAGTGTGACAGTTACTACTTGTGGATACTGTCTAGTAGGGAAATCAGTCGTGTAAATTTTTATAAAAACTGAGTACATATAGCCATTGTGAGCAACATAAAGTAGATTTTTCTAATTTCATTTTAAGAAAAGTAAAAATTGTTGAAATCATAAGTGTGACACTGGGAGCAAGTCGCCGAATGAAAACGCCGCTGTAAATCATATTTGTGCTACTTTCATTACCTGTTTCTGCCCTAATTGCTCAAACTTCAAATGGCAAACGCTGTATCAGAACTGAGACATCTTGACCACTGAGTAAATTGACAAGAACAGGAAAGTGAGAGAACAAAGCTTACTGGGACCAGCAAACCTCACCACGTCTCACGTAATGACGATATTCTTATCAATTTTGTTTTTATGAAGCTGCAATTGAAACATGTGACATTGGAGTTGTACTTCGGTAGCGTGTCGACAGTTACGTTCACTAATTTTCCGGTACTCATGCAAGCTTCCCTTTTGTCTGTTTGTGGCTTTCTCATAACTGAGAACGATGTCAGTTTTTGAACAGGCCATGGTGGAAGTTTGCCCATTTGGAAATGAACATATTGAAAAGTTCATCATAGGTGTCTTGTCAAATGTTGGCCCTTTAATTAGAAAACAAGTTATTTACGGAAGGGTTCTATGAATGCCATGTTTTATGGTAATGTGGAACCCTAGAAAAATGTCCAAATTTGACTAACTTCAGAACATCATATCTCAAAAATGGATGATTGGATTCAAATGAAACTTGCAGCCACTGTACTTTATGCTTTGTTCTTCAGAAAGCTTGAGGATTTTTTTTTATGTTCCACTTTTGCAGGAGTGATCAGCAACTCAAACATGCATAAAATGAAAACAAAATGATAATTTAGAAAACGGTAACTGCATTTTAGAGATTGCAACTTGTACATTTGTATCAAACAAAATTTGTTATTGATACGGTTGTTTTGCTGTGAAAGTAAAAGTATATATTTTCAAAATTTAAAGTAGAAAGCTTGCATAATTCGATTGTTTACTGTCTTTTACCAATCTGACAATAAGTGGATCACATGACTGTGCTTTTTAGGAAAAATAGCTAGAAAGGAAGGTTCATCTATAGCAGAACAATGGTATCAATATCATGACAAATTAAGTATAAATATTAAATGTTCAAGGTGAATTCACATAACCGCTGTTGCAGTTTTCTGGTGTTATTTCGTTTTCATTTTACACTTGTTTTCGATTTTTTTCTGAAAAATCATAAATATACAATTTTTTGATAGGCCTTCTTCATACGAAATTGGAAAGAATTCCTAACAGCATTCTGGAAAAAAGTGGTGTCTGAAAGTTTCGTATGAATCCGATAGCCATTTCTGAGATATGTTCCAAAGTTTGCCAAATCTATCCGAATTTGGAGGGCCCTTCATAATCTGAACCCTTCATTGCGAAGAAACAAAAAACAACACGACAGTAACTAATCAACCTATCTTCCATAAAGTGATTCCGCATGCCATAGTTATTGTGTATGGTAAACCCAACTATTTCTTGCTCACTTGTTCTCCATACAAGTTTGTACACCTAAGCTTCACTCATAGGCCTAGGCAACTATCCCTTGTATACGCTCGATTTGGCGATCTGCAGGTCACCAACATGACCTCAGATTATGCTTGGTAACCTGGAAAAATCCCAAGGCATCGCAGCGAGTATCTTAAGTTGGACAATAATTCTCCAGAAATTTCAAGGTTTATGTCGTGACTTGTAAAGTTAACAGTTGTCTTGATTTAATGTCTTTGGTTCACAATTGTTCCATTTATTTCGTGAAATCGGTGCTTTTGCCACCCTCAGCAGTTAGCAAGCATCAGACACGCTTAACTTACAGACGGAAGTGGGAATTGTTGGGTATGAATCGGGCAAGATGGATGAAACACGCATCCAGTGTATGTGAACATCTGCGTTTTATTGCAGTTGGCAGGATGAATTGAGTTAGAAGTTGAATGGTACATTTTTTTTTGGAAAAATGGAAGAGGTAATGCGTAAGTTTCTGAGAGCAGAGTACGGCACGACCTTTTTGTTGATTTTGGTGACATTAGATTTTGTTTGGTGTTCTGGGATTTTTTTTTTGCCTGATTTTTGACTTATATCAATCAGCCTTGAATTAGTTTCCATTACCATAAATTATTCTTTTTAGTGAAATATAGCAAAAACAGAAGGCACTTTTGATAGTAAAATAACTTGACCAGATTTTGTTTGATATAAATGTACCATTTTTCTTATTTATCATTTCGATTTTGTTTTTTGCAACTTTCGAAGGTTTTTTTCATGAAAATCGCAGTCCCAATTTCGACTGCCCCTAAAGTTTGGAGAGTAGCCCAATCTCATAAAGTAAGTTTCTAATGAATCAGATCAGTCATTTTGAATTATGACGTTCCAGTGTTAGCCAAATTTGGACATTTTTCTGAGCTCCTAGAATCCTAGGTATAACTTTAAGATACATATAACCTTAATGTACGTATAACCTTAAAGTGCGTATAACCTTAATGTACGTATAACCTTAAAGTACGTATAACTTTAATGTACGTATAACCTTAAAGTACGTAATAACCTTAAAGTATGTATAACCTTAAAGTGCGTAACCCTAAAGTAGTATTAGGTACAATGTGCAGTATCTGCTTCTTTGAGAGTTTTATTTTCTTCATGATTGGTAGGTAGTTATGGCAGTCTTCTGGGTCCTGGTTGGTGAACACACTATTGGTTTCTGTCTTTGACGTAAGCCAAAAGTCAGAAATGTGACTACGAATTGCCAGGAGTTGATTTTGTTGTCTTTGGCGTTTCTTCTATTCAGTGGAGCAAACTGCAGATTTCTGTCTTTTGACTTTGATTGGTAACTGGTAGACAGACTTTCGGACTTTCTGTCTTCGCCTGTTTTTGTGGCTAAGCCATTCGTTGACTGATTTTTAACCGTAAGTCAAATTAAGTCAATAGACAAAACAGTTGCACCCTGGTTGGAAGCACATGCGCTCAATTTCGGACATAGGCACTGGTTCACATGCAACCTCCTAGGCGACATTGTGTGGGTGTATATTCATACACAGCTGTAGACGTGACTTATGTTATAACAACAGGTTTCGGCAAAACTGTAGGGGCTACATTTGTTTGGCCATTTTTGCTGTTGTGATATCATCTTTTAGCATCGCTGATTACCCGGATGGTTATTGCATTTTATAATTTAACAGATGCAATTTTCTACACCAGTGTTCAGAAATTTATTTCCAGTAAAGGAATCTGTGATTCGTTATTCGTGTCTGTCTTTATATGTGCCTAACCTCGACTTAACACACAGAAACACGTGGGTTAGCGTTTAGCTTTGTGAAACTTATTTCCAAGGGCAAACACACACGTAGTGTTGCACATTTGTGCTATTAATATCTGAATGGTTACAATAGTTATTTCTGTAAATATCTCATGTGGTGTCGTGACCATTTATCTTCGTGTAGGAATCTTGACACTACCATTGTTCTTCTGATTGGTTAGGCTGTATGGAACTTAATTGTGGGCATTTTGTTGAATATAAGGCTGAAGAATTATCCCTGTATGCTATTTATAGACGTACAGAAACTGGAAACATTGCAGAGGTGGATCTGCGGGGGGGGGTCAGGTGGTTCAAACTCCCCCTTGGGACAGGATCAAAAATAAAAATTGAAAAAAAAATTGCCAAAAAAACAAAATCAGCTACTAAAAACAAAAAATCCTACACGGTAGGGGGGAAACCCCCTCCCAACCTTCCTTCCGCTTAGCGTTACGCACCTCGGATTCGCTGGAATCCCAAATCCCCCCCTTACTGAAAACGTAGATTTGCCACTGCATTGTCCAGTGTGTTTCAACTGCTGTCATCTATATTTAATGACCCCATTTTTTCCTACTTTGATGGTACGTGCTGGTGTAATGTCCTTCGGAGAATGAGGCCATTTTTATCTATAGATCCATTTGGTAATAGTTGGATGTAACATGCCCACATTTTGAGAACCAGTCTGGTTCTTGTTGTCCAGTGGTGAACACCACAAATTGTACGTGTGTAAGAGATTGCCACATGTGTTCAAGTCTTCATGGCAGGCCACTTTAGTAGCCTTGTGGGAAAATAAAATTAGTTATTATAAAACCAGTATCGCATTAGAAATATATTAATATCTGGTTGCAGTGCCAATCACTATGTTCATACTACCAAAACTAATTTTGGTATTACTAAACAGTCTGGTGCCTTGCTATGGAACAATCTTGATTCAGATATCCGTCAAAGTAATTGATTCTAGTAATATTTTCAAGTCCAGGTACCTGTCAGTGAGTAAAATTCAGTAATTGTAATATATTTAATTATTTAATCTTTCACTCATTTGTGTCAGTTGTTCATAGTATGTCTTCTTATACCATCTTGTTTAGTACTTTCTTTCTGACCAGGATGGATCTGTGCTCAGTTGCATAAAAGTTATACGCATATACCAACTAAGACGTCGCATGATCATGGGTCACGTTGTTATTGTTGAAAAATGCACCAGATGTCATGCAACAATCAAACTCATCCCGCGGATAATATGCAACCCAGCCCAGTTGTATAACTGAAGAGGTTCCATCCTTTAGTTAATAAATTTACCTTACAACATAGTCATTCAAATGTCCACTCTGGAAAGTTCATTTTGGCTAGTCGTTATGTTGGCCAATGGTCTTGTGTTGGTGCTGCTGTGGCCAATGGTCATGTGTTGGTGCTGCTGTGGCCAATGGTCTTGTGTTGGTGCTGCTGTGGCATGTACGGAATCACATCTTGTTACGTTGCTTCCAGCGTCTTGTTTAATATCTTTCCGTTTATTCTGAGTAAAACCTTAATCAGTGCAGTAGTTATTTAAAATTGTGAGATGCTCCCACCCTCGGCTCATCCATGCCTCGTTATCTGTGTGATTGGTGTCACGCCATTCCAATCCAAGCCGTCGCCATGGCTACCCCTGCTGTCGTCACTGCACAATAATTAGCGTAGGCTGATTGCATGCTATATATGCAGTGCGGATTGCCACCACTTTCATTCAAACCTGTGCGTGCGTGTGCATCTACATTGTGCACAGTACCGGGTATTATCTCCCCTGCTCCCCACATCACGAGGTAGTCCACAACAATGGGCATAGCACTGAGGCTGTTGCTGTCCACTAAGAGGTGTCTTCTCAATATTATAGGCGTCGTGTTCCAAATCAAGAAGGTGGAGCTTGAAGACGGACGACACCTCTACTGTATGTGGCTGTCACGTGACCCTGAAGATGCCGGGGAGGGCGGCCGGTCGTTCGCCAATCTGACACTGGCGTCCAGTTTCAACGACACCCTGGAGTCATCCATGATGAGCCTGGGTGAGGTAAGCAAAAGGAGAGTGTAGCTTAATTGTTAAATGGTCATATGCTGAGTTGTGGGCCACACAAAGTTATCAAAACTGAATTGGTATATTCGCTTTAAGAAATTTGCCTCAAGTTCAGGTCTCTCGGGTCTTTAATAAAATTTCAATCCGTAGTTCAATTAGATTTGTGCTATCCCTTGGTGTATACTCTCTAACCTGACTGCATGAATAATAGAATGGTAACACCATCTAAGTACTGTAGTGAGGGTCACACCTGACCAGTCAAGTTTCTTCAAATAACAACTCGATACAGTAACAATGGAACAGTGAAATTTTATTTCATCAAAATGTTCAACAAGAGTAAATAAGTAGACAATTTATTTGAAAATTGTATGTGGTACAGTTCTCTTCAACAAACCCAATATGAAATTTTCAACATTTTTGGCAATACAGTATGCATTTGAAAAATGAAAAAATGACAGTTTTGGACATTACTTTTGTTCGAATTTCAGGAAACTTTGCTGTGTATAATATGCATTAATTATAGTTGAAATTTTAGTTTCCATGCCATTATCAAATTATAAAGTGCAATTTGTGTTGTAACGAGAACTGTGATTATACTTCAGATGTTGTCGGACAGAGCCAAGATGTCAAGTCGGCAGTCAGACCACAAACCTATGAAGCCTGCTGAACCGTCTCCCGGGAGAGGCCACTACGACGAAGCCTATGACACTCAGGTCTCCATCGGAAAGGGAGCATTTGGATTCGTCCAGCTCGCACGTCGGAAGTGCGATGGTGAAGAGGTAAGGCGTTACGTACTTGGAAGGTGATGACATTTTGCATCCTCTGATGCGCGTTCACTTACCCCAGTCACTCATTTGAGGCTGTGGGAGGTCTTGGCTTATTCTGCATTAGTTGTGAGTCTTCACCATCGTCCCTTTGCTGCTCAAGCACTTTTAGCGGTGGCTATTTTGCTGTTACATACCAATAAGATGATGAGCCTACTTGCAAAATCCCAGTGAGTGCTTGCCCTTTACTAGTGTGTAGTATAACAGTGAGTGATGCAGCCACCAGATGGCGCATGTGGTAGAAAACAAAATAAAAAGCCGTATGTGGTGGCCCGCTGCCTTGGGCTTTTGTGTGGCAGTCTGATATGGCAGTCTGTGATGCGACCTATCTGTTGACAATTAAAACCTATCGGCTGTTTTTAGTTACAACTTACAGTTCCTGTACCATTTTTATGCCAACCAACAGGTGGCTATCCTATCAATATTCGTTGCTGATTGTCAGAGTTTGACTGTGGGTTTGTTTAAAAGGTAGCTATGCTTTGAGATTGCGTGTAGATGGAGAGTGAATAATCAAATCCAGTAATTAATTTATTATGTGATAACCCCTAATTATACAAATGAAACCTATTGTTAATTATGTAATCAACTACAAAGAGTAACTATGCTAGCGCCCTCTTTAAAGATTACTTTAATCAAACAACCAAAACAATCAAATGTCTCATCTGCTATCCAAGCTAGGACTCTCCACTTGTTGGATGTCTGTCCTTTTGGTGAATCTTCAAACTACACACACTGTATAGCGACAGTGTACTTGCTGGTCACCGTCTGGTGATGCAACACTTGCAGGCAATTTCTTCTACCCGCGACTCTTCTTGCTGGTCACAGTCTCTGGCTGATGACGCAACACTTCAGGTAGTATCTTACTACCCACAATGCAAGTGACAAGCTCTTAGTTAACTTCCGGTTCGTTAACCCTTGCCCTTGCCAAGATCCTTTCTAGAATCTTCCACGAGATGGCTCTGTCGTACAACTGCTTCTGTACACTGTAGCAAGTCTTTATGCTTCAACTACTTTAGCGCATCTAATTATCTTGTTGATTTCAGCCCATAATATAACATTCTACTTATTTAGTGATTGGCTAATAAAAACCACATGATCATATCCACTCATATTATTGGCTGTTACAGTTTGTTCTCAGAATATTCTAGAATCTCTAGAGTACTTTGACACCAGAACCCAAAGTTGTAAACACCATCTAAAAATAGATTTTGACGTTAAAATACATGTCAACAAGTCTGACCCCATGATTTAAAAGTACATGTGCACAAATTTTGGGCAACTTAAAATGAATCTATTCTTACTAATTACTTAATCAATATTTATTCTGACTCTGATAAACCCTTGGCTTCGGGGCACGGCTCCATTATACTACAAGTGTCATATTGTGTGCTCCCTGTAAACTCACAGCGAATTGTAGGGAACATTCCCCAGATCCAGTGTACATATCACTTTCCACTTAGAACCTTTCACTTTTGTCACGTTTCAAACGTGTTCATGCTCTCACCCTGGTCTTGAAGTCTAGTTCTCTTCAATGCAAGGCATTGTTAATTCTAGTCTTGAAGTCTAATTCTCTTCAGTGCAAGGCATTGTTAATTCTAGTCTTGAAGTCTAGTTCTCTTCAATGGAAGGCATTGCTAATTCTGGTCTTGAAGTCTAGTTCTCCTCAGTGCTAGGCATTGTTAATACTGGGATCTCCTTTTTACAGTCTCATCATTTTTTGCATTTGCATTTGCATTGCTGCATGCACCCTGCCATGTTTCTAGTGTTGTGTGTTTACTTAAATTCGTATGCATTCGTGAGAAGTGTAATGTTTTCTCTTAAGTGCGTTGCAACTAAGTGGTTCCCTGATTGAGTGGATCACAAAGTACACTGCTCATTGATATCCATATTTACCATTTTCAGGTTGTCGTGAAATTTATCAAACAGGCCAAGGTGCTCAAGGACTGCTGGGTGTCGGACGAACAGTTGGGTCGTGTACCATTGGAGATCTCATTACTCGCACGGTTAGAGCACCCCAACATTGTTAAGGTGAGTAGCAATTGTTCCTTTGGCCTTTCCAAGCATCTCCTGAGAGTTTTTCCAAAATCCCCACCACGTTTTGGGGTAAGAAAAGTGGTGGCTGACTTAAGGAACAAGTGACTGACATACGGTCGAAAGGCCAAGCAGTCTCCTTTCTTGATTAATTAGCTGTAATTGTTTAATAAAGCAATTATTGACTCTCACACTCGGTCAATATGCGAAATTTATGCAATATCAAATGTGTTAAACCAGGAACCAATTACACTCATCTGACATGTAGTACTTTGACGTAAGCCTGAATTCGTAATTGGTCACTACGAAGACTAAATATCCTTAATTGTGGGCAGGGCAGGTGCATTCTCCTTTTTATTTGCGTTTACGTAAACGTTTTCTCCTCGTTGGCTTAAGTACCACTTTTAAAAAACTATTGATGTACTGGTAGTTAGATAATGTATGGTAATAATTCTCCAGTTTGGGACACAGTGAAAAATTAATTATTTCGGTCAAGGTGGGACCTCTTATCAAAGTTAGAATTAGGCAATATCGGCTTTCTCAAATTCAAGGATCACGAGAAACGAATATTTTCGACTATTTTATCTCAGACTTTGCAGATACAAAATGCTGTGTCCATTATTTGAGAAATGTGATGAACACAAAAATTTCTCATGTCCCAATCTTCAGAATCAAGAAAATTCAATGTTGGCTTGAATTTCAGTGTCCCAAATTTTAGACACTTTCCCGAATTGGAGAATTTTTACTGGGCAGTGAAAAATTAATTATTTTGCTCAAGGTCAGATCTTGTTCAATATTCTAGAAATTGGCAGTATAGGCTGTCCCGAATTCAAGAATCACAGTAAAGACAGCAAAATTGCCCACTCTGTTGATTAAAAACAAATTTGAGAAATTTGTGGTGAACGCCAAAATCGTCCTTGTCCCAAATTTCAGAATCAAGAGCAATTTTTGCGGGAGTTTCTGTGTCCCAAATTCTAGAGACTCTCCAAGAATTTTTGCCACAAATAATTAGGCAATCACGGAATGACTGACATGTTGCCTAACATAATGTGACTTTGATGTAAGCACAGTTAATTGCCACGTTTTTATACTTGTGTTTCAGCTGTTAGAGGCATTTGAAAATGAGGAGCATTTTCGTACGACGAATAATTACACGGAATGACACTTGTTAAAAAACTTAATGTGAATTGGTGTAAGCACTGTTAATTGTCATGTTTTCATTCTTGTGTTTCAGCTGTTAGAGGCCTTTGAAAACGAGGAGTATTTTCAAATGGTCATGGAAAAGCACGGTAGCGGCATGGACTTGTTTGAATTTATCGACAGGAACCCGAACCTGGATGAAAAACTGTGCAGTTATATTTTCAGACAGGTGAGGAAAACCAGATGATGTTGTTAACAGAAAACTATTAAAAGTAATATAATTGCTAAACAAATTTTTTTAAAATGTGATGATGAAAATGAATATCTTTAGACGCTCATTTGACGAGGGTTCGGGAATTTGACAGAATGAGTTCATTTTGTATGCTTTTGAAAATTTGAATGATGTGTAAAATCCTTCAATTGGTGAAATAGGCCCAACAGTGTGGCCTAAGTATGCCTACTGCACCGCACCAGGCCACCTGCCTTTGTTAAGGTCCTTTAATCCTTCAATGGCTATTGTTCCTGTTTTGAAAAATGCCGTTTACCGCATTCCCCTGCAGGTGGTGTCGGCAGTCTCTTATCTGCACAGTCAGAACATCCTTCACAGGGATATTAAGGACGAGAACATGATCATCGACGAGCGGTTCACCATAAAGCTAATCGACTTCGGTTCAGCGGCGTTCATGCAGCCCGGCAAGCTGTTCCCCACATTCTGCGGCACGTTGGAGTACTGCAGCCCGGAGGTGCTGATGGGGAACAAGTGAGTAGTCTGTCACCTAGTGGTGGTGTTGTATAGGACTAACTAACAATTTGAACAATGAGAAATATGTTTGTATTCATGTCACATGAACCCACAGCACACAGACACTTCCTCATGCTGGAGGATAGTCTTTGTGGAAACGAAATCGTTTGCACCATTTTGTGTGTATTGAGTCACCCATTGATTTCTGACATTTGGTGGGAAAAATGGCATTCACCAAAAATTAATGTGCACTACAGCCAGAACCTCAATCAATTTATGTTCGAGCTGTTTAACTTGAGGGTGATGGTTGCTGTATAACCTTATGTGGAGTCCTGGTTGTGTGTATGTATGTCAACCATCTACTCTCTCTTTTTGTTTCAGATATCGTGGTCCCGAGCTAGAGGTCTGGTCTATGGGGGTTACTCTCTACACGCTGGTGTTTGGGGAGAATCCATTCTATGACGTAGACGAAACTATTGAGGCTGTTTTAAGGCCACCATTCCTGGTCTCACCCTGTAAGTGATTATTCCACCATTCGTGGTCTCACCCTGTAAGTGATTATGCCTACATACCCCTAGATTAGTTAGGTGGTGTGACTTTTAATCTAGTCCTGAGACAACAAACTCAACTTGAAAGCTGTCCAATTGCTTGACTCACCTGATTCAAGTGATGTGATGAATTGATTTTGAGATTGGTACACGAATAAAATTTAATGTCTCAAGCTGTAGTCTCTGAATTTCCAAATCAAAATTTCAACGCTGGTATTACTTAATCTAAAATTATTTGAAATCTAAAAAGTAATGATTCTGTTCTCTGAGTACTTTTATTCCATTGGAATACTACAGTACAAGACAAAAGCAATCATGACTGCCAATTCTATTGATAGCAAAAATTACTGGTTATAACTATTAGATTGACAAAATTGTAATTATGGAATGGCTTTTTCACCTTACGAACTTCCCTTTCAATTCCTCTTCATTCTTGTATTACTCTGACGATGAATATGGCTTCTGCCCAGCCGTCATGATGTCGAGGAATTACATGTCATTTTGTCTGTACGCGGTGGTAGTCCGGGCAGTCCACCTGCGTCAATGCATGCATTTGGGTTGTCACATTGGGCCCGTAGTTTGCAGTCACTCTCACACTGATCATGTTGTGAACATTCCCTTTAACCAAGAATACTAGACCAGAGCTGGGTTTACCCATATTCTTTCAGGCTCATTTCTTATGGTGATTTATTGATGTGGTGTATCAGATTATACGTCATGTTGGAAACAACTTTCAAATGAATAGCTCATGGCTTGGTTTTTTGTTGTCAAAATTGCTATTACTTGACTAATTTTGAAAATTCACACAGTCTAATTTTTACTTCAGCTTCCACTAAGATTTTACAGTTCCCGTCAGTTTTCATGTCCCAGAAAGAAAATGGAAAATAGAGTCTGGATGCTTTCAAGCCTTAAAATTGCAAATACGAGAATGGCACTTGTCCACATTGTGTATGACTTGAGTTTGTATCAGAAATGGTTAGAAATATGATTATGGGATTGCTTTTATTCATGCGAAAGGCCAAATTCAAATTTTAGCTAAAGAGAGCACAAAAGGAAGCTGTGAAATATATTTAAAATAATTAAACACGGCAGAGTCTTTCATACGTTAACAGATGTTTGTAGTACTAGACCAAAAAAGCCTTATTGGCTCTTGCCTCCAACTCATTTTGAGATCTGCTCTTATAGACTGAAGGTTCCGTGTGTTTTTTTAGAAAAGCTGCACAAAGGCGTGTAAGCAAGGTTTGAAATGCGATCATTAAAAAAATCATTATTTGCGCTTGTTTCAGGTGGATCTTCTTTTTTGAAAAAGTGAATAAAGGAAAAATTGCAAACCACCGGCAGGATTTACAAAAAAAAAGAGACCAGAACCAACTTTGCTTTTTGTCCTTCTGCATACATGTGGCTACACCATATAGATGCTTGCTTTTCTTCATTTGCGTCTTCCAAAAACTATCTCTGAAATGACTAGTTGAGCTCCCCAAGTCATTGACTGCCATTCTGTTGCAGCCCTCATGCAGTTGGTTCAGTGGATGTTACATCCTGACCCAAAGCTGCGGGCAACCATCCGACACATTGAAACGCACAAGTGGGTGACACAGCCCGTCGACATTGACAGCTATGATTTCAGCGAGGTGCTACCCAATGCCGGTAAGTCTTAGAATATCTGAGGTGCTAACTGTAGAAACAGTATACCTATTTTCGACACCTTTTTACCATATTTTGCACTTCGATGTGCATTCTGTGGTATTTCTGGAAAAGATTACTCGATGTCATAAGACATATTTTCCTGGGCTTTTGAATGGTGTCCTCGACCAAGAGAATTAAATTTTACAAGCAATAGAAGACAACTCACTTTGCTCACAAAATTGTGTACCCACGATCAACCCCCATTAATCAATATTTCCAAAAGCACATCTCTAGAAGTTTTAGTGATTTCCTGATGAGTAGGAATTCAGTTAAATTTAGGATTTTCAGTACTATTTTTGATAAGTACGTTTCTGCTTCAAATGCATTCTTACTAGATATTTGCTGATCTCTGAAACATTTTATGTGCTTGAATATAGCACAAAATTATGTATATGGAAACAAATGGACAAAATGCGTGACTGAGTATTTTGTGATGTTTGCATTTGAGTTTGAAGTGGTCTGGGGCTAGTTTGCAATCAAATGATAATTAACATAACGAATATTGCCTGTGTTGGGGACTGGGAGTTAAATGTTTTAATTTCATGAAAGTTGGAGTACATTTTTTTTAACGCATGAGCTCTTGTGGTTTCCAGAATTCCATGGCAACACTGCAGCAGACAATCGTGTGTACTCCGATGAAGAGGATGGTGGGAAACATACAAACAAACCCTCCGAGACAGACGAACTCGCATCTGAACTACAGAAGTGTCTCGACCTAGATGATGAACAGGACGAATTCTACTAAGTGGACTGTCTGCTGAACGGTTGAAGTGACCTCACATCTGTCAAGCGTATTGCACTAGGCAGCTACAGTGCACGCCAATAACATTCAGACAAAATAAACCGAATAAGCCGTCATGACAGCTGGGTGAAAGCCAAATTCATCGCCAGAGTACCCTTCTCTCTTGAGTGAGAACAAAAGTGAATTAACAGGAAATATATTAAGGCGGCAAAGCTTTTCTATAATTGTGAATTTGCCTCCATAATAGTTCTTACTATACTAGTCATTTTTGCTGTTATAAGCAGAATTGGTCATGTACTGTAGCTGAGCGTGGCCTCCAGGAAATCCGGGCCACGGCACCAGTGTCAGTCGCACCATACATTAGTACTGGCACATTCCGCAATAAATCGTAATTATATACTGATTAAAACTTTTTGTCATGTGGGTGCTGTGTTGCATGGAATTTTAAAATTTTATTTTTGGATGAGTTTGATCATTGCGTAACAATACGACCATTGTTCAGCACTGATAAACTAATGGTCAGTTGGATTTTCCTGTTGTCCAGCTTATAGCCGTTTTGCCGTTGGGCCAAGTGTCTTAACAGACTGCTTTTGTTCTGCCATGTTGTACATTTTGTACAAATTATCTTCAGTTTTGTAGTCTCACATATTTCTTTAATGAAACCAACTGCTGGTAAGAGTTAGATGAAAGGAGGTCATTAGCTAATTTGCAAAGGTCATATTTTCAGTTGTGGTTTAATATCATGTAATAATAAACCTTTTTGATACCAGATAAAGATCTTTGCCCATACCAAGTGGTTCTTTGTTCAAGGATTTAGTGTTAAGTGTCTGAGATAAAATACTTTCAGACTGGCAATCATGCACTAGAGTAAAGGTTTTAATAATAGCTTCAACATATCGAACGTTATCACGTTTTCTGTAATAACCTATGGTTTGATGTGTTGAAAACGTGCTCAAGATATTTTTTTAGTCAACGAAAGAAGTGCTGTGTTATTGTTATTTATTGGTGAAAGTGTGTGCAGTATTTATTTTTTCACGTGTACAAAAAACTACTAATACCACGAAACTGACGTAGTGTTTTTATCTGCCATATAAATTGTGTGATCCTTTAATTGCATCAGTCACTCAATATAAACATCTTCATCAGTTGTAAGTTATTGTTCGTTATTCCTCAGTTATTCACAGCCACCAAGTGGTTATCCCAAAAACCATAGCTCAGTGTCCACTAATACTTGTGAATTGTATTTATGGGCTAACAAGTGTATTAAATTAAGAGTGGCATAATTCAAATATGTCGAGCTGTATTGTAAAACTAGCTCGAGTTGGGAAATGTGATATTTGTATTTCAAATTACTCCTCTATTCTGCTACCCAACTGTCGCCTCAAAAATCAAGTGCTAGCTTTATTAAGATTATGTAAGACCCTATAAAAACGGCCAAATTTCGGGACACATATCAGGAATGGCTGATCAGATTCATGTGAAACTTAACATACGGTAGTATGTTTCCTGTACTGTTCTCTAAAACAACGTTAGGAATTGTTTTCAAAATGTTCCACTTTTGCATGAGGGTTTATCAAAAATAGGACTTTCGGAATTTTCATGAAAAATTAGTTCACTTACCCACGAATACAAATATAAAATATAAAATTACTATTTTAAAACTATTAAGTATGTAAGAAGCTTGTAACAGCTTTATTTATTCTGTTGTCTCGCTATCCATGTTCCTTTCTGATAAATTTTGCTTAAGACACATGGTCACGTGACCCAATTAATGGGAGATTGGTAAAAAGTCAAGTAACAAACTCTACAGGTCCTGCTAGTTTTAGAAAATATGCGTTTTACCAAGTTGAAATCATCAGTTCTGTGCGAATACCATTTGGCTGAATACACAAACTTATGGATAAGGTCCTACGTAATCTTAATCTAAGTTAAATGTTTTAGCATTTGTAATTTTTTAGAGATGTTGTTTTGGGGTTGGCTGTTTTACCCCAATACAGTCTGTAGATCCTTGTTTACTGGCAGCTAATCCATCTACCGGAAGATTGTTTCTCTGAATGTTGAGGTTTTATTTTTGGTTTAACTTGCAGTGCGAGTCCAGTTTCTTGTGCCTTTGTAGCATAAACATTCAAAAATAAAAAGATATGGAGGCCGTTATTCTGTTGTTTTACACATAAGACTGATGTTGCATGAACCTTCAGTTCGACTGAGCTCACAATCATACTCGTGTTGACTTTCCGTGAAATTGCGTAAAATATGTGATTCAGTTCATAGGAAGCAATTTGGCCTGGGGTGGGATACGTGTCCGTTTCCTTTACTCAAGGTCGTGGGTTCGAGTCCCACTTGGGCACACTACTAGAGCCCTAAGTCAGGTCTCTAGGTCCTCGAGTCAAATTACTATAAGTGAGCCACTTTTTGACAAATAATTTCTCAGCAACGGGTTAACCGATTTCTTTAAATTGCTTACAGATGGACTTTAAGATATACAAGAGAATTGTGTCCAATTGTGCAAGTACTGCCAAATTAAAAACATCAAGTCAAAAAATATCCGAAGTGAACCTCGCTCAATGTGACCTCCATTGTCCCCCACGACTAAAGGTAGCCGTTTCTTCCACCAAGAGATACTTTTCCATCTTTCTTCCACCGAGATTTCCTCCCATGACATAATTGTCCTGTCTTTTAACTCCTGCTCAGTCAATTTGTCTCGCATTCCCGGCTAAACTTTCTCCTTCAGAGAGTCCCATACGGCTTAGTCCATTGGATTGCAGCCAGGACTGAGCGAAGGTCACTCATCCTTTTTTGACAATTTTGGAGTTGCCTGCTCCAGATAAGCCTGGGTTATCTTTCTCGCGTGTGAATGAACTCCATCTTGCTGAAACACCTAATTGTTTCCAGGATAAAGTCGCCTGCAACCCGGAAAAAGAATGACTGCTTGTAACGTTGTCTGTTAACTTTGGCTCTATCAGTGTCAATAAAATTAATGTTTGGTTTTTCTTCCCAGGATACTCCAACGGAAACAATAACTTTTTTGGAAAATCTGGAAGTCTCATGATAGAGTCGAGAAGGCTGAATTTCTCGTTTTTTTCCCATAAACACGATTGTTTTGGTGATTGTTAGCGATTTCTAGCGTAGTTTTTTTCATCAGTGAAAATGATTCTTTCAAGTTCACATCAGTGGCTGAATAGCAGTCACCATGCAAGTATCGGCATAGGGTTTTCTTTTTCCTTCTAACATATTGATCTCTCAGTGATACCCGCATTCTTTTGAAGGGTTTTAGTTCCGTTTTTTCGCCATTCTTTGCACAGAAGACTTGCTCACTTGTAAATCGTTAGCGACTTCTCTCAGAGATTTGTAGTTCTCCGCTCCTATGTTGAATCAGTTGCTCAGCACGATCCTCGTTTTCTTTCGAACATGCAGTCTTGGGTCTCCCATTGCCACTTTTACGCGCAACAGACCCTGTGTTGCGTATTTTATAAAATAAGTCTGTTTACAGTGGCACGTCTCCACCCTTTTCCTGGGAACTCCCTTACGATTCATCTTCCGCCCCACTCTTTCTTCTTGAAACAAGTTTCAATTATAGCTAATTTATCACTTTCACTCAAAGACATTCTTACAAACCGGAATATTGACAGAACTGATTTGGGTACATATCTGACAATAAAAAAGCAGACTTGAGACATTTTTTTGACAGACAGATGCCAGCATAGCATGATCACGATGAAAGCCTCAGTGATATTGCACTTTTCACCCAACAATGTTAGATTTCACAGTACTTTACTTTTCTCTGAGATACTTTGCAGACTTGTTGAAAACACCCTGAAGGTACAATGTGAACTATTTGAAGGAATTCGGTTGGTCAATTGCTGAGAAATAACTTATCACAAAATGGCTCACTTTACGGGACACCTGATATATTACTAATAAAAGTATACAGTGCTTCAAGATGACTCAGTGCGAAGTACCCACCTGAGCGGTCTGCACGCGTCTGGTACAATGACGTATAGCAGACCGCCTGCAATTGTATAATATGAGTCACTGTGTACTCGAGCATAGAATGATAGACACTTGAGTTCGGCGCACAAAAGTAGAGCAGAAAATGCCAAACATAATTTCGAGTTCCATTTAGAGTAAAAAGATTAGAGACCGGTCCCTGAAGTCGAAATAAAGTCCTATCACTGTGAGGAATATTACGAGACCGATTTTCTGAGCGCAAAAGATCTAATTCGATTTTTGTTTTTAATTAGCCCGCTGAAAGTTTTGAATAAGTAATTAAGGCGTGGCACATATACAATAATTTCGCATNTCTACAGGTCCTGCTAGTTTTAGAAAATATGCGTTTTACCAAGTTGAAATCTTCAGTTCTGTGCGAATACCATTTGGCTGAATACACAAACTTATGGATAAGGTCCTACGTAATCTTAATCTAAGTTAAATGTTTTAGCATTTGTAATTTTTTAGAGATGTTGTTTTGGGGTTGGCTGTTTTACCCCCAATACAGTCTGTAGATCCTTGTTTACTGGCAGCTAATCCAACTACCGGAAGATTGTTTCTCTGAATGTTGAGGTTTTATTTTTGGTTTAACTTGCAGTGCGAGTCCAGTTTCTTGTGCCTTTGTAGCATAAACATTCAAAAATAAAAAGATATGGAGGCCGTTATTCTGTTGTTTTACACATAAGACTGATGTTGCATGAACCTTCAGTTCGACGGAGCTCACAATCATACTCGTGTTGACTTTCCGTGAAATTGCGTAAAATATGTGATTCAGTTCATAGGAAGCAATTTGGCCTGGGGTGGGATACGTGTCCGTTTCCTTTACTCAAGGTCGTGGGTTCGAGTCCCACTTGGGCACACTACTAGAGCCCTAAGTCAGGTCTCTAGGTCCTCGAGTCAAATTACTATAAGTGAGCCACTTTTTGACAAATAATTTCTCAGCAACGGGTTAACCGATTTCTTTAAATTGCTTACAGATGGACTTTAAGATATACAAGAGAATTGTGTCTAATTGTGCGAGTACTGTCAAATTAAAAACATCAAGTCAAAAAAAAAACCGAAGTGAACCTAGCTCAATGTGACCTCCATTGTCCCCCACGACTAAAGGTAGCCGTTTCTTCCACAAAGAGATACTTTTCCATCTTTCTTCCACCGAGATTTCCTCCCATGACATAACTGTCATGTCTTTTAACTCCTGCTCAGTCAATTTGTCTCGCATTCCCGGCTAAACTTTCTCCTTCAGAGAGTCCCATATGGCTTAGTCCATTGTATTGCAGCCAGGACTGAGCGAAGGTCACTCATCCTTTTTTGACAATTTTGGTGTTGCCTGCTCCAGATAAGCCTGAGTTATCTTTCTCGCGTGTGAATGAACTCCATCTTGCTGAAACACCTAATTGTTTCCAGGATAAAGTCGCCTGCAACCCGGAAAAAGAATGACTGCTTGTAACGTTGTCTGTTAACTTTGGCTCTATCAGGGTCAATAAAATTAATGTTTGGTTTTTCTTCCCAGGATACTCCAACGGAAACAATAACTTTTTTGGAAAATCTGGAAGTCTCATGATAGAGTCGAGAAGGCTGAATTTCTCGTTTTTTCCCATAAACACGATTGTTTTGGTGATTGTTAGCGATTTCTAGCGTAGTCTTTTTCATCAGTGAAAATGATTCTTTCAAGTTCACGTCAGTGGCTGAATAGCAGTCACCATGCAAGTATCGGCAAAGGGTTTTCTTTTTCCTTCTAACATATTGATCTCTCAGTGATACCCGCATTCTTTTGAAGGGTTTTAGTTCCGTTTTTTCGCCATTCTTTGCACAGAAGACTTGCTCACTTGTAAATCGCTAGCGACTTCTCTCAGAGATTTGTAGTTCTCCGCTCCTATGTTGAATCAGTTGCTCAACACGGTCCTCGTTTTCTTTCGAACATGCAGTCTTGGGTCTCCCATTGCCACTTTTACGCGCAACAGACCCTGTGTTGCGTATTTTATAAAATAAGTCTGTTTACAGTGGCACGTCTCCACCCTTTTCCTGGGAACTTCTTGCGATTCATCTTCAGCCCCACCCTTTCTTCTTGGAACAAGTTTCAATAGCTAATTTATCACTTTCACTCAAAGACATTCTTACAAACCGGAATATTGACAGAACTGATTTGGGTACATATCTGAAAATAAAAAAGCAGACTTGAGACATTTTTTTTTTGACAGACAGATGCCAGCACAGCACGATCACGATGAAAGCCTCAGTGATATTGCACTTTTCACCCAACAATGTTCACAGTACTTTACTTTTCTCTGAGATACTTTGCAGACTTGTTGAAAACACCCTGAAGGTACAATGTGAACTATTTGAAGGAATTCGGTTGGTCAATTGCTGAGAAATAACTTATCAAAAAATGGCTCACTTTACGGGACACCTGATAGGCCCCTATATTACTAATAAAAGTATACAGTGCTTCAAGATGACTCAGTGCGAAGTACCCACCTGAGCGGTCTGCACACGTCTGGTACAATGACGTATAGCAGACCGCCTGCAATTATATAACATGAGTCACTGTGTACTCGAGCATAGAATAATAGACACTTGAGTTCGGCGCACAAAAGTAGAGCAGAAAATGCCAAACATAATTTCGAGTTCCATTTAGAGTAAAAAGATTAGAGACTGGTCCCTGAAGTCGAAATACAGTCCTATCACTGTGAGGAATATTACGAGACCGATTTTCTGAGCGCAAAAGGTCTAATTCGATTTTTGTTTTTAATTAGCCAGCTGAAAGTTTTGAATAAGTTAAGGCGTGGCACATATACAATAATTTCGCATAGATGTCAAGGGGTTCGGACCCCCTTTTTCTTTGATTTAATTTTAGTGATATCAAATCTAGAATTTTCAAATTGTTGACTTGGACCCTCTTTTTTAAAAACTCCTTGATTCGACCCACACACCCCTTTTAAAAAATCCTGCATCCACCCCTGTCTCGCTTTATATATGAATAAATTTATAAAGTTCAACCGGAGAATTAAAATGATTTTTGAAACTGGTGGCTCAATGCTAAGTACAATGCAAAACATTCTGCATGATTTCGTTTCAGTAAATCGAGGTTTGCACTCTTCCACCCTCGCGAACCGAACGTCGGGTTTCACAACATCCTACATTGAACCATAACACTTGTAAATATAGTTTCCGCAATCTGTTAAAAGCATCACTCTGACCACATTGTCAGAGACTGCCAAATGTAATGAATGTTTCCGCTGCTTTTTTTACTTCCGTCTATATCACGCGCGAGAATCCCAAGTTAATTCAAACAGTTAAAACCTGCACGAGCCATACTTACAGAAGTTTTAAAACGTCCATCATGTAGACCCATGCCATCCAGAATCCTTCGAGCTGCTGCAACCATCATATAACGTCCTGGGACAAAACGTATTATCTGTCTCCAATTCCGTATAACTACTGATGCCTTAAAATCCGTATACAATCGAGGTGTTCTTCCGTGAAACAAATTGCTGGAATCAAATGAATATTTTGCAGTGACCAGACAAAATTTTAAAAAATACGACTTTTCTCATGAATACCTATGAGTGCCAGAAGTGTTTCCGGTGTTGCATAATGTCTTTTGATTCATATTGACTATTCTTGTAAACATAGTTATGTTTGTTCCTTCTGTATATATTCTCCTATAGACCCACCTCTCCGCAAATAATTTTCTGATAAAGGTGTATCAAAGTTAGATCCCTTTACATTCACAGATTTAGAACACAGAATGAGTTTCTTCAGCACGAAAGATGTCACTAAAAAAAAAAACATTTCGTAACTTTCACCTCTGTTCGTTTGTGGTGGTAATTTGCCTTATCTTACTATTCTAATTACTTAAAGTGGGTGGGTTTCCGCGGAAACCTTATTACACATGGCGGCAGCTGAATGAGTACCCATAATGCATGAGTCAGCTGTCACTCACTAAGGCGGCCATTTAAGGTGGAAGAGTACCACCAAAAATAAAAATAAACTAAAAACTTACATTAAATTCAGTTGCGTTTGAAAATATCTGGAATTTTGTTGAAATGAATGAACATTGTTTGGTCTTTAGTTTCGACTGAAATAACTCACGTTAAAATCCGCTGTATGAAGTATTTAACTCATATAATGCGGAAATAGTATCTTTAAGTTCTAAGCCACAATTTGTGAACTCTGCGTTAATTACGTTCCTATTTGGCGTTCCTGCATCTCGAGCGTGCACGTGTTACATACGTGTTCATTGATGTCCCTAAACCGCGCCATCACGTAAGTGAGAGCGGGAGTTAAGACCAGCAAGAGATACTTGTGATTATGTTTCCTGTGTCGCCTGCAAGCGTGTACGTAACGTTGTTATTAACGAAAAGTATACAGTTTTCTGTGCTAAGCAGAGCTGCTAATTTAGGAGAATCGCTTTCCCATGATCAAGTACCGTCAGATCTGTTGTGGGACAGGTTGCTAAAGAGTAACAACAATTTGGCAGTGGACCAAGACGAAACGGTTATTATGAAATGCGACAGTCCGTTAATTTCAGAAGCAGCTAACAAGTTTCACGGCGCTGTCATAAGTTGGATGAAAAACGGAAAGCAGATGGAGTTTGAATGGAACAGGATGTCTTATAAGAATCGTAAGTATGACAAAGTCACCACTATTCTAAACAGCAAATATTGCCACGCGGTATCAACAATCTTTCCCTAAAGAAGTTTTTAAAATGTTTCTTTTATTGATTTTCAAGAGATTCTGTGCCTACCATACCTCTTCAAGAAGTTTAAAAATTATTCGCCGGAAACATCGGCAAAGAAACCGAAAATTTCTCTTCACAACTGCATGCTGCTGTGCATCGTTTAGTTGTGAGCGCGTGTGACATAAACTGCTGAACTCCGAACAAATCGGCACGAATTCAACGTCATTTTGCTTCAGATAACATCGTAATTGACAGAGCTGAATATGAAGACACCGGGGTTTACCTTTGTTTGGTGGAGTACAGCGAGGTCGTGAACGACGCAGACGTTGCCGAGTTGTACGCTCTGACTGTAAAATCGAACAACACTCTTCTACGAACACAAGTTGGAAATCGCGAAATTCTGACGTGCCACAGCACAGCTTTTGGTTTACTTTTCAGAGGTAAGTCCAAACAAAGGTGGTACAGAGACGGCGAATTACAACGAGATTTTGGCAATGTTTCTCCAGAAATGGTCGACAATGACACCTTTTTATTTACCAACACGTCACTGTCAGGATTGTGGACGTGTGAGGTAACGGCGAATGGAAACACATGGGTTACTAATAGATTAGCAATTGAAGTGAAAGATTCCTTCCTTGGATTTGTGTACTGGCCTTTCATAAGAGAATACAAATACCACTTGATTGTCAGTTGTGTCGCCATAAGCGAGTTAGTGCCAATTCTAATGATAGTGCTGTGGATATTGCGAAAGGTCGACATAACGGCTACGAAGAAGAAATACGAAGAAAGTTTGATGCAGAGATGGTTAGAAGAGAGAAGACGTGAGGAGAAGTTGTTGAGAAAACGTTCTCGAAAAGCTAAAAAACATAAACGCAAAACAGAAAAGAAAATGAGGAAGAAACAAAAGAGGACAGTTGACATGTTTGTTCAGTATATTTTACTTAAGTCCAAGAAAATGGAGGAAAATCTCAGCCAAGTCTGTAGCCAATTTGTTGACGCTGCCAAACAACAGGGAGCGACTCATGTTTACGCTAATACCGTTCGTGAAAAGTCCACGAAATTAGAAAAGAAACTTGATAGCGACGTCCAGAAATTTGTTTCTCAGATTGATTTTGACGTACACGTCGACAGTTTCGTAAAAAACATTCTAGCCACTGCCCAGGATCTTGAGAAAAGGCTGCACAGCGACGTCAAGGAGTTTTCAGAGGGTATTGTTGGTCACGAGGAACGACAACAGCTTGAGAAAACGCTAAGTCGCCAGGTCGACACTTTCGTCGAACAAATAATTCATGGTATAACTATTGGAAAATGCGTAAGCGACGTGGTGGACAAGTCTAAAGGGCAGAAAGTAGGAGAAAAGACAAAAGTGACCGGGAATAAAGAGTCCCACGAAACTATTAAAATGCGCGTTGGAGAAATTATCAAATCACTGAAGAAACAGCAAATAGATAGAGCATCCCACGAAAAAGACCGGCGGGCGTTCGACAAAGTTGACGATAAAGCAGTTAACAAATTTGTCATCGGCATTCTAAAGACACTGAAGGTGCAAGAGACAAGATCGACTGAGGAAAGGATAAAACAGTTTTTAGTCGACGAGAGAAAAGATGAAACTATCGGAAAATACGTGGCTCACATTTTACGCAAGTCTAAGAAACAAGAGGCAGCGCAATACAATCGAGCAATTCAGCGCAACATTAAGGACCAAGACGAAGTTATAGGAAACTATGTCGGCAATATTTTAGACAAGTACAAGAAAGGCGAAGTAAAACGAATGGAAAGAGAAGTGGACAAGTTCGTAGATGACATCGTACAAAACGAAGCCTTAAGAGCGCACGTCTTGAGCCAAAAACAAACAAAGGATCCCAAAGTTGGTGACGAACAGATCAGAGCATTCGTTGATTACATTATAGGCAAGGCCAAAAAACACGAAGAAAAGAGACTGGACCAAGAGGTGGATAAGTTTGTAAACGATAGAATATTACACGAAACAATTCGCAGACATGTCGGTGATGTGAGAGTCTAGGAAACAGGAAGCGAAAAGACTAAGTTTGGAAATAGAATCGTTCGTAGGCAATGTAATACAAGACGAAGCTATCAAGAAATACGTGGGTGACATTTTGGACAATTCTCGTAAGCGAGTTCAAATATCTTAAAAACAGTAATAAATCTGCGAGGCGATATCTTTAAGTTGACGGTAACAGTTTTTACTGTATTTCAAAGCAGAAATTAAAACTGACTTTTGAAACCAAAATTTTGTACGTCTTCATTATTGACGTTCCTGTGAATTCGGAATGTATGCCGTTGTTGAGTAAGATTTTGTTTACAGAATAGTTTGGAAATAGTTTTTGGTAGTTTCGATGTCTCTCTTCCTTGCCATCCAAAGGGATACGAGGCATATGGGAACCATGATGTTAATTATGGCACATATAATGATAATATAAACGCTGTATGTGTCCATGGCCTCCCAGAGTGCCAATCCTGGAACAACGTAGAACCTTAATCGATTGGTCACCCATCGGTGACTGTTAACGGACACCTCACACGTCCAGACGCCAGACATTGACTCGCGATTAAATATGAAGGTATCTGTGTTGATCAAGCCAGGTGACAATTCCTTGTAATCTCGGGCTACTGTTCCGTTGAGGTACCACTTTTGATGGGCTTCGCCCTTGAATAGCAACGCAATGGCGGCACTGTTGCAAGTAAGCTGTTCCGTATCACCCAAACCAGTGAGTCGAACGATTGGTGAGTCAACGGTTAGCGTGTACAGCTTGACCGTTTCAACTTCTTTCTTTTCTTCGTTGAACTCGATCTGGCAAATGTACACTCCCGTGTCGTCGTCAGTTACGTTGTTAATGATGATTTCGTCTGAAGGTATAAGACACGTCAGTAGAGTGAGTATAGGCCTACCCACGACGTCATGTCATGCAGCACTATTCTACAACAAGGATCTGTACACCTCTCTGAACTAGTTTGGTTGAGAAAAAACGGACTGGAATTTAAATATCACTACCTGAACACACAGCCTGTTTTTGTCAGTCCTGAAACGGTCTCAAGCAAGTCACTGGTAGCCTGCGATAATATCAACACCCGCAACTAGTCATGGGCGGCGCACCGTAGGGGGCTGGGAGGCTATAGCCCCCCACTTTTTTCAGTGCTACGCTGCACATAGTCTATAGGTGGTGCCCCACAGGGGGCTGAGGGGGCTTTAGCCCCCCCCACTTTTTTCAGTGCTACGCCGCCCATCTTGCACTTTAATGTACTGACAGAGCCGGTCGATCTAATCTTGCAATGCTCAGTGAGACTATCGTTAGCCAGTCAGCTACCTGTACGAGGACCATCGTCAAAATACAGTTCACTAGGTACCACTGTGTGCTGAGCTCCGACAGACCTCGAAATTGCACACAGCCCGGAAAGTTCTGCTCGACAACTCGCCGTGAAACTTGTCAACATAGACCCACATGACGACACTAATTTTGTACCAAATTTTATTTGCTCACTGAGTTTTTTGCTCACATCCGGCGCAAAACTGTAGATTTAGTATACAGCTCTACGCCAAGGCCACTAAAAACCACTCAATGTATTTTATAGACTATGACGAGTAGCCGGGCAAAGTAACACTTAGATTAGAGTACCTATAGTGGTGCTGACATATATACGCACGCTAATCCTGATTTTAAAGTCCATTAAAGTGCCGGCTAACACCCAACATAGCGTATCGAAAACGCAGAATTGCCACGGTCACCTTCGAGTCAGAACTGATCGAGTCTTGCTTACCAAATTCGTACTTCATTCTGGTCAAATCAAGTTCAAACGGTTTTCCATTCTTTGTCCATTTTGTAGATGCATAGGGATACTTGTCTAAAACTTTGTTGATAAGCGAGTCGTTGCAGTTTAACTGAAACCGTTGTCGGAGATGTAAAAGAAAGGTATTTGTCGTCGTTCGCAAGCGTTGGTATAACAAGCGAGACGGTTCTGGAGTCGTTGTGGGGTTCACTGTCTGTGAGGCCACTTCAGTGCCAGTTTCTCGAAGAATGCCGTGTGTAATTTGTTTAGTGGAACTATGACAGAAAAACGAAAGAAATAAAAAGTAGACGTTTCGACCGAATGTCAAGCCTTGCATTTTGTAAATGATAAGCGTTCGCGGCAGAACGTGTGGTAACGAAACACGACGCATTATTGCCCATTTCTAATAGGTTTTCTCGTGAAAATAAATTCTTATATTCCACGAACATAACCAAATTGGCCTACATTCTTACAAAAGAAACAGGTTTACACCTACACAAAATAAGCTCAATGACCACATACGAATCGGTTAACTTCAAATAAGAAGTAAGGAACCAACAAGCAGGAGTGTTGGAGAAGAAACACCAGGCAAGTTTGATACGCAAGCAGATCTACATATAAGTAATTTCATAGCGAGCCATACATACTCATTATTATTATCAACTCTCGAAGTGGACATCGTAAGCAATGATATAAATCTAACCATTGATTACAGTACTTGATCCGATGGTTTAACAATAGCATTTGACTGATGTTGGTTGAAACTTACTAATTTCAGGGAACCATTAGCAAACGAAACCAAAATTTGTTTGTGTCATTGCGTGAACTGCCTGCATGCTGTAAGTTCGATTCGCAAGAGCACCATTTATCGCTGCATTATTTCTCGTATTGCAACATATGCATGCACGCTATCGCGTCACATATCTAATGTTGTGCTATTTTTTCCGTTAATTTAGGCCAAATAATGCAGCAATCGAAATTTCCTTTCAATATCCTTTTAATGAAAAACAAAAATAGTAGAGATCTATTATGCCCACAATACTTTTACTTAAATATCCATGTTCTTGTGACAACTGATATGATACTTCATGTACGGAGGTAACTTGACCAGTCCTATCTCTGCTCCGCTGTAGGTCAGTACTTTTGTGTTACGGTCAGTACTTCTCAGTTATATTCCATATCGGCGCCCGTATTCAGACACTTGAGTCTGTATCCGATTTTTTTACTCGGGTGGTCGAGAAGCAATATTTTTAAACAATACACCCGATGATGACACTGTAATTTTTACATTGTATTGTGATAGTGGCATGATAGTCGGTATGGGGTGGACTATTACGTTTCCAGCGCGTATGGGACATAACGGGTCATAGATTGAATATTTAAGTATTTGTTATTATCTATGTATAGGAGCCTCAGCTTCACGTATGAGCAAAGCTAGTATACCCCTTTCACACGTCTTAACGTGAATGTTTAGTCTTTTTTCCGTCTCTTGTAACGCCTATGTTTCAAATAATTTAACATAACACGAAAACACGTCGATATATTGTAGCTTATCGAGGATAGACTACTGGTTAGCCAGCAGGGGGCGGTGTTTTTCAAAAATAATTAAAAACACGGTATTAAATTTCATGTCACGGCATAACGGACTGAGAGCTCTTCCCGAGCCCAGGGATCATTTCCAAACTCAGTAAGGAACAATGCACAAGGCAAGACCTACTTTATAAGGATAAGGGGTCTAGATCACAAGTTATTTTTTGACAGAAAGCATGGGTAAGTGCAAAACCGATAAAAACTCAAGGTTGTTTCTTAATAGGAACCAAGTTTATGACCGTTTTGATTTTAATTTCAATAAAAACATTTCTATTAAACCTCGTATTTTCGTGGACTTTGAATAAAAACCTCCCAGTTACATGCACAGAGAATTTTGGGTTGTCCTAATAATTCCTTGTAAGAAAAATGACTCGCCCACAAAACACCAGCCCGCCCATTAATGCTCTTTTGTATCTACACAATGCTTCATTCAGACGGTCATGTCTTGGTATATCTCGAAACGTCTATCTAGGCTTTGTGAAATTAAAAGAAGTCAACAGTGTGGTGGCAATAGTGTATTTGGTCAAAAATACAATATTCAACAATATCACCAAGTATGTGAAACAGAGCGAATTAGCCTTTATGAAGCGTTCATCAATAACCAATGTACAGTTGGCAAATTTCACGGAAGTGAAATAAAAGAAACGAATAAAAGCAATCTGTATAAAACACCACAATTTATGTACACCCGACCCTTGGTTTACAGACACAAGCAATACCTGCCAAGTAGCTGATTGCAGATAACTTATTATACACAGGACAGTTAACCACTTCACGATCTCATCGGAGCACAATAATATCGTGAGCATTGTTTTGTTCTCACACTTAATTAAATCACATTTGCATGATTTACAGTAATGTGTCTTGATTTGATACTTATCTCAGTGTAATTTCTCTTTATACAAAATGTTTACATACAGTCAAAATTCAAAGTCTTTCTGACAGACTGATTTTTAAAACAGTTCATGTCAACAAGTGTTCAACAATAAAACAAAACGCAGACAATTCACTCGTTTGACATAAAACAGCTCATCATTAAAAACTATTAATTTACAGACCGGTACAAAATATATAAAACAGATACGTGATCATACATGATTTTTAAAACTAAACACTACTGATATAACTAGATTTTGAAAAAGAAACTGAAGCCCCCACTTTCAGAAGGTTTATTCGTAATCAGTCACGGATGAAACGATTCAATTCACTGAACACAACCAAATTCATGACAGATTAATATTCACATGATACCCCTCTTCGCATAGCTAATTAACAACATGATAACGAGCTTAGAAATTCCAATAAGTCCTGTCAACTTGAAAAACGTATCAACAGTCTGTACACTAGTTTACAAACAACGTTTTAGTTCTTTCCTTTCCTTTTCTTCTTCTTGCGATGAGGTTTGGGAATCCCCGATGCTTTCGTGGGGCTACTCTGCTTGACGGGACTACTTTCTTTCGACGTGTCACTGGCAGATAGACTGTCTTCTAGATCTCCGTCATTGTCTTCACCTGTAGACATTAAGCACATTGGATTAGAGGACTTTTCCCAAACTTAAAACAGCAAGACACCAAGTTACCACACAACAACATTAGAACCAGAGAGGGGTCAGTTTCATAAAAGTGCCTTAAAATAAAGGACAGCAATATGGCGTTATGCTCCACATAAATATTTCTGAAAAATAATTAAAACTCATTTTATAATAGAATAAAGCGTCTGAGAATATACCCCAACTGTTATTTACTGAGAAAATTTGTACAAGTTATTTCCAGTCAATAACGTGTTAGTAATATCATGACTAAACCTTTTATTTGACAATTGTGAAGTAGGAACATAAGACCAAACTGCTGCCTTAAAGATGTACTTGCAACAAAGTGCAGTTGTATTCATTGACAACTTGTAAATGTGAAAACGAAAAAATTATTTTGGAAATAGGTGACCTTTGTACTATCCAGTGTTATTCCCCAACACCATGTCACAATACTTACCAGACACGGTTGAGTGAATTAAGGAGGATCATTTTCGACATAAAATTCGTTCTTAAAAACATTTGGCAATTTTCAGTGTACTTCATATTCACATCGTCGCTATATGTTGTGTTTTTAACTAATTTGACCAAGCAATCACAGAGATGAGGAATTAGCGTGCAAGTTAAACTTTAAATCGTCAGTCACTTTCATGAAACAGACCTCAGCAGTATGATGTAATCTTTACCATGACAACAACAGATGAACAAGCTCACTTCATGAATATTAACAAAAAACAGCTTTTTATCAAAAAGACTAACAGAAAATTTCATTTGATTATGAAAACAACGAAACCTAATAAATGTATTTTAAAATATTTTTACAAATGTAACGACAATGATTTAAACAACCTGATCAAAGGTACAATCTGTTCCAGCCCCCTTCTCAATATTTTAATTTCATCTGTCGGGCAATAAATGAACGAAAACTGAAGACAAAGGCCCGCTACTGAAGACATTCGCATCATTTTAGATTAATATACTCAGTAACGGCATAAACTTTAACCACATAAAACATTTTAGTATTTAAGACAAGTTTCTGATTAGCAAAAGACTAGAAAAGTGCATTGAAAACCAAAACATTTTCATGCTCAGTTCAACAACATAAATAAAAAGAACATGCACTGAAGAGATCAGAAAAAGTGTGAGCGTGCCCACAAGGAACACTTAGTAACAACCAACAATACAAAAGGTACAAATGGTAAATACGCACAGTACAAGTACTACAATAAGCAATAGACAACAAAAAGTGGCTACATACGGAGTTAAAAATATAGTGAAGCCATGAGTGTCGCAGTAAGTCAACGATAATTGCTTATTGCAGTGAAATCTAACATCCAACAATGATTACCACAAAATTTAGTAAATAATTGCACTGTAAGTACACCAGCGAGAGGCTGATCAAGAGATACTCCACAATGTGCCAAAAACAAGCATTTTGGAAACAGTTATACCCATCCACATAGCAGGTGTTGACTAGATGCCTGAACAGCAATAGGTGGCGCTGAAGTAGAGAAGAGACTCCCATCATGCACTGCGGACGACCAACCAGAAGACAGAAAGGACAACTCCACTACGGCATGCTAATAACCATAAAAGTAATACCGACCTACCATTCGCCGCTACCATTGCATCGAGGCTGCTTTGGTCTACTTCTAACTGGACGATCTGTTGTTTTGTGGTCTCTACCTGAAAAATAACACAGCAATAACAGCCTATGACAATAAAGTCCGCAATACTACCAGGGCACAATAAGTTAACTAAGTTAAATACATTCCGATTTGTAAACGGTAAATATTTATACATAATCAACTCAAGCAACAGTGATACCTCAATATTTCCACATTTTGTCAGAATCGGCAAAGAGTACAACAGTGAACGTGCATGAAATTGCACTGGACAGTAGCCATAAAAAAGGCAAGACATTCAAGACCTAATGTTAATGAAATGAAACAAATGCAATAACTTGCTAGGAACGAGGTGAAAGAAAATGGGATGATGTCACCGGACACGTAAAGAAAACCACTCGAAAAGCTATAACAGTGCACATAGAAACAAAGGAAAGTAAAGGAAAGTACACAAATGAAAAGGGGTCTCTCAGTAAAACCAAAACTACATGATGCTTGTGGTTGTCGTGGAAACATGCCATCATGAACTGACGTGAAGTAAAGTGCAACACTACTGCACAATATCCAAAATATCTGTGACAAACAAAACGATATTCTTGAAAACAAATGGGACCCACTTTTAATCGTAACAGTTCACTTACAGTACAGAAGGCAACGAGACATATTAAGTACTATCAGGAAGACATTACAAGGAAAGGACAACTGTTTTGGCGCATTTTAATGTATTATCAAATGTGGTATGATAACGACCTGTTCAAGATGACAGCAATCTAAGCACTGTAATGTAAAGTCTTAACCTACAAAGTAACACCAGTTCGGTCTCTGAAAATCACATATTAGTGGTACTATTGTGCTTTGGATAGGACATGATTTATGCCAACAAAAGACAGCTCTTCCCAGGCGAAATCTTAGGGCAGGCATAAGCTTTGTAAAGTGAGACATCATAAATTATGATCCTCTGATTGGCCATTTCTTCATCACGCGTATTCCCAACTACATTGCACGGTTGTAACAGAAAAGTGATGGCTTATTGATAACTACCAGCTTGTGAATGGATTTCAGGCCCACTGCAGATACAATAATCATAATAATATAATACCATCTTTGGGCCAAATTTCGGAAACTTCAGTATTACAAAATTTTCCCATATGCGAACGAAGCTATATTTGACAACAGCGCCATCTAAACATCAATGTAGCACATGGATGCGCATGCCGGGTTGAAGTCAACATTATCAAAACATACGTCGTTATTGTTAGTCAAAGAACAAAGAGACTAATCATGTTTTGTGTAAAAAGGTCTACCCTTTATAATGGTATTAATTATTCTACTCTCATTTAAAAAGTACTGGTGCAATTACTTAAATTCCCAAAAATACCAAAAAATCCTTGGACAGCCACTTGACCCTTTCTAATGTCTTCCAGGTATTACATAATATTAATTGCGAAATAAATATTGCTAATTTCCTGTACATACATCAAATCAATTTCAGCTTTGTCTTTCACAATCAAGAGCAAGAACATAACATAAAATGTCTAACATTGCTTTGAAAGAGTGACAGAGTCCATTTACAAAAGCACCCACAAGTAGAAGTCAGCAGTCGAGTGAGAGTAACCACTCTAGCGTTAGTAGGAGTTAACACGTTAGTGTTCAGAACTTAACACCTCATAAGCAATATTGGCCCAGTGAGAAAGTACTCCTCCCAGACAGAAAACATGCAGACATACACACGCCTTCAGTTATAGCAAACAAAGCCCGTGAAGCCAAGCAGGGGGTCTCGACAGTCGTTACCTCGTGTTCGATTGTTTTCACGACATATTCGACCGTTCGGAACACGGGCTTCCCCGTTTCTTCATCAATATGTGCCTCGGTTTTTCGCGAGACTTTTTCGTCGACGACACGAGAACGCTCTTCTACCTTGATGTCACCATCGCGTGTCGAAACTTTTAGTTTTAGGTTTTCTAAACTTGGGAAACTTGGAATCTAGAGACAGATTTGACCGAGTTACTTCCACCCCAGATGAAGGAACAAAGCGGCATGCATGTTACGCAAACATATTGCTGTTAAATAGACTTTGAAAGACCATCCTCACTTACTACCACTTCACAACATTTCAGAACCTATACACTTTACTCGTCTGTGTTATAATTAGAAAAAAAACAACAGCAAAACGCAGTAACACTGCAAAACTGCAATAAGATTTAAAACAAACCAGGCGACAATACCTAACATCTGCGTTAAGTTATTGTTACGTGGGAAACTAACTAATTAATACGTTAAACACATTTCGTGAGCAGATTAATTTTCAATTAGGGATTGATATGTTCTGGCGGGTACACACGATCAAATTCTTCCAGACTGTAATTGACTGCCTCAAACGAAGCATTAAGCATGCAGTTTGGGAGCATGGGGGATTTGAACAAAGATTAAAGCATAGGGTACCCACGACCCAGAGTAAGCTACGTACCTTAAGCGAGCCATCTTCCCCAACACCATCTGAAAATGATTTGTTTCACATTAGAAGTGTAATAGAGCTAACTGTGCGAACCTTAGCATATATGTCAATAAAGTATCTTGTCCAAGCAGCCCTCAGGACTTAAAGGATCATGCCACCCAAAAAAACAACCTAATTTGTATCAATTTAGATCGAGTAGTTCTACTCCATAACGACACGTGCGGTTCCGTTACCTGACACCTGACGGCAGACGGAGGTGTTGAAATTATCCAATTACGTCATCGGTTTCACACGCGTTCTGTTCAGCAGTTCACAACACGGGTTACTGGTGTCAGCTTATCGCTTGGAGTCATCGTTTAGCACCAATAAATCATCAAACTTCGATGTAAAACCCTTACAATTACACCGAGTTCTTACAAAAACGTGTTGTTTATTTCGCTCTTACGGATTTATTGGTATTTGGACACACCGTAGCCTATAAAGTTCGGCAGGCCAATAAGGTCCGTAGCAGGAGTTTGGGATGTGTTTGGAGATAATTTCGAAGAATTTTCCGTGACATACAGACAGGAGAACCTAGATCTGTGTTGTTTAGACTTGTGATTTTCTGAGTTCTAAACACAAAACGCTCGTTATCCCGGCCAGTGGCCCGGAAACTGATCACAAACACGAACAAACCAGGCAAAGTTCAGTGAAAACTAAACTTCCAGTCAAGAAAAAACTATACTAGTGAGCCAAAGTAATGTGCACGTGATTATGTTGGTGAATTAGCCACGAAACTGCAAATCTACTTACTCGTCGGGGGCCGCGAATTCAGTTCCGCTTTGGCCACAGCACCGTCAGGCTAGAAGTTGGACAATCATTATTTGAGTAATGTAAATGTAAATAAAGTTTCCCCTAACACCTGGTCGTGGGATGGAAATCGAGTTGTTTCACAACAGTTTCTGCCAGCAAACACTTAGAGCTCACACGGCCTCGGTGTCCCGTCAATTAGTTTTATTGCACCTAAAGCCGGTAACGCAGTGACTATTCATCTTGCTGGCTTCTCAAATCATTTCGTGCACTGAACACTCCAAAAGCATTTCAAATTACATCTAATGAGACAGACTTTGTTTCACATTTATATAAGTATTGGTTAGAGTGAGAATAATTCATTTTGAAGCAGAACGGTCATTAATAAACGCCAACATGGCAACTCGCAATCCCGATTTAGGACGAGCTAGAGCGGCTCATCAATCCCGACTTCGCAGGTGGATCGATTGTTAAGTCTTACAGGCTATCAATTCGAACAGGAATACAGTGATGAAGAAATACTAAATAGGCGACGTGAACAAGCTCAGACAACGGAACGTATGGAGTTATTTGGTAAGCCCGACATTCGTGAGGCACTGTCGACGTTGTCCGATCTGCAGGCCACAGACACGTACGGAGGTGTCATACTTGATATTTACAGTGTTCATTTCATTCTTCACTACCATGAGCCACTTCCTAAGCATTTCGGACTCTCGAGGAAGTAAAAAAAAACAATATACTCGCTTTCCTCGCAGCTGCTTAGTTCGGACAAGCGGGAACGATACACCGCAACATAGCGACATTCACTATGCATATGAACCATTGACGTCGCTAGCGTCGTTTCTCACCTTCCTCACAGGTTAACGCGACACCTCTTGGCAAGGTAAGGTCGACCGTACGCGAGGCGATGTGGAAATAGGCCGATTAAGACGGCAAAAAAGACTAACTAAATCGGGTGGCATTCGCCTTTAATTAAGGCTTCAAAGAAACAGCACGACAAACAGCTGGCAACTTCTTCACCATGTGGTTTTTCTAAAAAGGAAAGATGTCGTCCAAGATTGGATTTGGTAAGTAAAATGTATTTTACCTGGCCTGACAGCATGACTTGATATAACCCAATTAAAGCTAATAAATAAATGAAATTGTTTTTGAAATACTTATATTTCTGTTTGTAGCGAAACATAGACTACCATTACTGCTTTGTACTATTTTGCCAGAAGCTTTCGCGTTCACATGACTTGTTCACTCAATCAAAAAAGCCTCAATTTTGTAACACAGATTTTTATTAGGGTAAATTTCTCTACTGAAAATTGTCTCCCATTAAGACTAAGGCCCTAACTGTACTGGAGAATGTATTCAAGTTGTGAATCTTATCACAAACACCCCTGTGCTGACGAACACATTTCAGTTTTTAAGCTAATCAGGGTTCTTCATCATGAAAGTGATTTAGACTACAGACTAAAAACTTAGTCCAGTAATTATGAGTGCATTACAGTGTAGTAATAATTTATAGAAATTATATGTCTACCTAGCAGTCATGTGTATCTCCTCGCAGGAAGTTTGCATTTTTGCTGAAGCAAGATTTAATTATTTTCATTAACAGTTGTGTGGAGAGTAAGACCAAATTGCTGACTTAAGTCCGAAGTCAAATTTCAAGAGACCACAGGTGACACCTATGGGCATTTTCTTCATTAACAAAACAGAGTGAACATGAGTCGACATGTGTTGTGGTAAGTCTAAATTAACACTTTATACATTCTCAAATAAAATGAGATTTCTAAAAAATTTGTAAATCTTTTAAGACCAATTCAGATAAAAGTGACGATTTCGTTTCAATACAAAATTTTCCAAAACAATAGTTCAATTAGCCATAATTAACTTTCAAAACCCACGTCCCATGGAACAAAGACACTTCTCACATAGGACATTGCATTCTCCCACAAAATGTATGAGTGTCTCAAGTCAGAATTACCTTCATCTGTCTTGGAATCGCTTTGGCTGTCACTTGCATTTTCATTTTGAAGAGATTTCATCCTGCCAACAACAAAACCCTTGTTACCGACAAATATAGTTTACAATAATGCTAAATCATGCTTTATAATAACTTTATACAAGGAAGACGGTGTGGTGACAGAAATTAACATTATAGGTAGATACAAAGGAGATATTTGGTGCACCAACGTGTTGTACATACCTGAAAAGGGTGAAGATGCTTAGAACAACATTGAAAAGAAAACGGAGTTGCAGAGAAATCTAATTATAACAATTATTAGATAGATTTTAAGTCACGACAAGAGTGTCAAAATGCACTGAGAGTTATGCAACAGTAACTATATAACTTTGAACAGAAAATGAACTGAGTTATGCAGCAGTAACTACATAACTTTGAACAGAAAATGAAACTCAGGAAATACGAGCGATGAACAACCTAACAAAAAAAGAAAGTTCATAGTTTTTATTTCAATCAAAAACAACAAAAATAATACAGCTGCAATTTTACAAAACATTAACATATACTGATGCGAGTGAAACTAGGAAAAGAGGTTTTCTTAAACAAGAAGGGCACTTGGTGTGGATGTGAAAGGAAATGCCACACAGGACCGAGTAAAATGGGCGAACTGACCTCTCCATAACCACTGCACACACTTTTAGCTGATGGTACAGCTAAATAATCAGTTTTTACACTCAGACACACTTTGCTGCGATGTGCCCAGTTCCCATTAATAGGCCATTTTTTTCAACAGTTCTAATTTTGGTCCAGGGGGTGCAGTCATTCTGTTTTCGAGACATCAATTGCCCATGACATACCGCAGAGCTTGGCAGAGAAAACTGTTTGACAACAACTTGGAAAGACACAGCAGTGAAACTAGAAACATTAAGCAGACCTTGCCACTCGCTCTCGTGCCCGCTTTTCAGCTTCCTTGATATTTCTGTCGTTTGCGGTCAACCTATCGGACGTGACCAACGTTTTACCGGGCACCCTGGTTGGTAATCGACTCTTGTCGAGTTTTGCGTTGCGCACAGGAATACTAGAATGACGAAAGAAAGTGGAAACTTCCCCTGAAGGAGGGGAATGCAGAAAGATGCACACGCAAGGCTGTCTCACTTTTCAAAGACTGAAAATCTTAATTCTGTGGTGGTTAATTGCTCTATCTTTAAGGTCGTTTCTCCTCTTTTTGAGAAGCATGAACAAAAGAACTAGAGAACTGGCCAGCGATTGCACATGATCTGTACAGCTTTTCAGCAAGAAATCTCAGCCCAGATAAGTTGCAATAAGCAAAGAAAAAGACCACATGCAGTATATTAAGCCAACACCCCGTGAGGTTAAGTTCAACAGAGAGATCTCGATAGCAGTACATAAAATACTCTCACAGTAATTTAACACACAATAAGCACTGGTTCAACACAAAAGTAAGCAAAACAACAATTATTAAAGGCAGAACTGACTGCAAGTTTAAGTTATCTGGAAATGCAATAATAGCTAAACAACAAAACACTACCAGAAATGAACTTACCCTGAAGACAGACCATCGGAAGTTTCTGGAACACAATTCATAACAAATCAGATAATTTACACTCGTTTGAAAATAAACAGCGTGTTATTATTGCAAGGCAGGGCCCTCACTCACTTATGGGGAAAGGTACCTATAACTTCCGTGAGGCTCTGGTCACCATCAATTCCATATTCCACCACTTCTCGTTGTAACCCTGGGTTTGGAATGACCAATGACAAAAGAGGAAAATTTTCCAGGTGGTGTATCATTCCACAGGCTTATGTGATAGAAATATTTTTGTGGTGTAAAATGAATTTAAGAAAAATAAACGTTTTCGCATGAATAAAGTTAAAATAATGATAAAAAGAGACAAAAAGAGTAAACTAGAAATCAAATAAGAGGAAATCGAAACCAAAGGAGGAAATCCTTTTAAAAGGGGAAAATTCCAAGCCCTGGTAACCCCTCATTGATATTGGCTCAAGTAGCCAAAACATATTGCACAAGTGATTCCAACCGTGAACATTGAGGGGAATTTTTTAATTATTGGTGAGGAACTTTTGGGACTGACGAGAGGAACTTAACGTGATTTTAAAAAATTCATAGCGGAGTGGGGCCAGTATTCGGCTCCAAAGTCAAGGCACCGAGGACCTGTAGTGCTACGCAAAATTTGAACTAAAACACTACATGTATCGCCATAAGCAGTTCCTCAAAACAAACACAACACAATGCCCATTTGGTGAATTTAATCACTCTTCACAATAAACAAACAATTGAATGAGCACGAACCATACAGTTCTTACCAGGAGTAGTCTGAGCTTCAATTTCTTTCTCAAAATAAGTTTTCTTTTGGCTAAACGACAGGTTGCCATCACCCTGAAAACACAGCATACCCACAATGGAGACATTATCATCTAAACAACTCGCACGTAACCTACACAATAATTATTAGAATTGTTCAACAGTAGATCGAAGAAAACAGTGAGATTAACAGATTTCCGACTTGAAAAATGAAAGTTAAAACAGCATTAGGAAGGATTACACTAAACGTGAACAACTGTGTTCATTAATTTCTAAATTGGAAACTGAAAGGAAAAACGAACCACAAAACACATTTAACATAAAACACACAATAAATAATAACAGGTTGAGTTTAGACAACATATTACCAGAAGAAGACTAAGTTTTTCTACTGGGCAAAGCATATAGTTAAGGTAATTCTGAGAGCATTTCAGTGATTCATGCGACAAGCAGCTAGCTATGGGGGAGACATCTAGGGCCAAGTTCACAAAATAGCTTTCAAATATCAAGCACAACATTGCCCAAGTACGACGGAAATTTCAAAAGTGCTTATAACCGTATTTCAACTACTTAACTTTTATTAATGAGGTCATCAGAATTAGTGAAGTGAAGCCTGCATTGGGATCTGAGCTTATTTTGCAAAAATGACCCCCAGAATGTCATAGCACAGTTACCTTATATCTTGTAATCCACACTGGCATGGTTGGTGTTAATGCAATGCCTCCATGCAATCTTATGCAAAACTAACTTTAATTACGTGGTATGGGCTGGAACCTACCTATGACGTGATAGTCGATATGGAAACCAAACGGGAGTTACTTTTAATAGATATCTACTTAAAATAAACAGTAGTTGTGAGAGATTAAGTTAATGAAATATTGGAGTCCTCCAGAACTACCAGCACTTTCAAAAGGAAACATATTTCATCGTTTTCACCATGCCCTTCCATCAACTCCAACTTCCAAAATTTCTTGTCTATGTAAGTTATTTTGACCAGCATTTTGAAGAAAGTTTTAAAAACATACACCTGTCACTCTAAAAAATAAAAAAATTTAACTTTCTGAGGTCAAATCATCAAAAGAACTTTCGCAGGTCCAGTAATAGAAATGATCTCTTCATACATCGCATTCAGTTTTAATCAATCTTGCACAAACTCATCACTACCATCCGAAACTCCCTTGATGTTTAGACACGTCGAACGTCTTGATAAGAGAAGCAAGTACTATGAGAAATGTGCGAATCCACTTTAAGTTCAAACACAGAAAAAATACACTGTTTTCCAAATATTGGTTCGCTTTTCAATAACTCAATATCAAACCAACATCACACAAACTCAGCTACATTTTGCTTCCATTAAAGCCCGAGTCACACTGCCACCGCGATTTTAAACTGTGTGATTAAGTCCTACATAATCTGCCTGTCTATGCACATGGACATGGTTTTAAGAGCTAGAACAGCATAGGACTCGTCATGCATCAATGTCTACACCACCATCAAGCTACTCTTGTAGCAAAGCACGCGTACGACCACTAGAACCGTGAGAAATTTTTCGATTACACCTTTTTCAGTGGTAGTGCAACTGGAATTTTACCAGAAACTGAAACTGAAACAGTCTGAAGCAGAAAATTAAAGGGAGAAAGCACCAGATGACTGGTTCAACCAAAAAGCAAATCAAGCGACAATGCCAAATGAATGACAGATCTAGCTGACTTACATTCAAAGTACAACCTTAGGTTTACCTCACGCAAGCGAAGCCAAAATGACAACGACTCTACTGAGATTTTATAGTTTTCAAAGAGTTCAAAGACGCCCGCACCAACAGGAAAGGAAAGGAAATGAAAAACAAAGCTGAAGTAAGCCATACTCAGGCACAGAACTCCAGCAACTGAAAGGCATAGACTAAAGCAGGAGACAGGGACCATGTACCACTTACCTTGGTACCAGGCCGAGGTATACCAGACTGTCGCTGGTCCTCGAGGGACATGGCTCCTATGCCAGTCTCAGAGCTCTGCGATGGCGTCTTCGATCCCGATGGAGATGCCCTTGGTATACCAGAGCCTACAGATTTTGTTGGTGTCTTGATGCTAGGCTTGGGCAGTGCTGACGCAGGTTGTGGTGTTTTAGCAGGTCTAGAACTAGCTAGAGGCGAAACTGGACTGGGCAATTCCCCTGTAGATTTCTTAGAAATGACGGATTGACCTGGGCTAGGAATGCCAGATTTAATGCTACCAGATTTCAAGGACCGAGGCACAGGAGTGGGCCTTTTGGATGGCGCTGGAATTGAAGACGGTCGGACAGGGGGAACCTCAGCAACCATCTCGCCAGTTGACTGTACATCCTGACATGAAACCTCTTGCATAGAACTGACTGCCACAACCGGAGTTTCTTTAAGAGCAGTTCCAGATGCAGAAGACAGAGAACTGAATGCAGTGTCATGCGGGGCGTAGGTTTCCTGTCTTCTATCGACCTCCAATGAAACAGCGTCAACAGATGGCGAAGAAGACTGATGGGAATGTGTTTCAGCAGGGCCATCGAAGCTGTCATCACTATATTGAAATGGGTCAGACCTAGGGGAAGCAACTAACTTAGAGGAGGAGGAGGATGGAATCCGAGAACCTCTCACAACGGGTATTGCAGACTGCCTCGGAGAAGCCACTGGACTGTGCTCCATTTTCGACGCTCTCTTGACTGGCGTGACATCTCCACCAAATACTGGTATGGACGAGAACGCTCGCTTGCTGGGCGAGTCATATGCCCCATCGAATGTTTTCTTGTTCTGTCAACATACACGACCAGGATAGACATTTCGACAATGCGGCAGCAGCCACAAGTTGATGTTACCGTTGTTAAACTCCTTTTCACCCATCAGTCGGTTGTGTTACATCATGCGGTTAATTCGTGTTGGTCAAATTGAACTGAACTGGGAAGGGAACGTAATAAAACAAGACCTACCATTGAAGCATTACAAGCTTTTATTGCGGTGCTCCATAGCTCCAACACATTAGTAGTACAATGCTGGTCATAGTTTAGTCACGCTAACTACGGTTTAGTACAGCTCACGTACCTTTCGTATGCACAGCTAACGTAAGTTTCACGAGCCTCTACACTCCATACTACAGTCATACATATGTAGAGGGCACCTTGTACCAAACGTACCACATTTTACATGATAAATGCTCTTCTGAGGTACCTTCTCTCTTCACGAGAACATTACTAGAATTCAGCATGGCGTATCTGCGCAAAGCTGGCATTTATAATGTGAATTGTGGCATCTTTCACGCGCACGCGCACACTCCGGCGAACTCTCAGTTCAGCAGTTTTCCAAAAATGAAACTCCTCTGGCACAATCTCTACTAAACAGTACACGCCAAAACCATTCAGACAAAATGACAAAACTCCACGTCATGACAGGGTCCAAGTCAAATTCAGATTCAGAGTACCCTTCCATAACGATCGAAAACAAAAGGGGGATTTAACGAGAAAGTTAGCCTTTCTGTAATTAGAATTTAGTTGACATGACAATCATTACCAGCTATTTTAGCATTTGGGAGAAGTGACTGTCATAACCGGAAATGTTATTTCATCTGATTAGTTTTGTCATGCACTGTACCTTCAAAGCATTTCAGTAGACGGAGAACAAGACTTGAACAGGACGCAACAAGGACAGACAGAGGGTGGGAAATGTTTATGTACAAGGGAAGGGGGACATAGCAGGACACGGGCATTGGATTGAACTCTTCATTGCAAGCAGATGCTATTAGGGGCAAGCAAATGCAACACTAGAACAACAGCAATCAACTCAAGCAGCAATAAGCATGCGGCAAGCATGACAACTGTTTTAGTTAGTGAAAGCATGCTGCGGCCTTGCGAAACGCACCGAAACGTGTCACACGCTTTAGAAATGCTTGGTTACCTCGGAAGGCGGGGATGCGACAATTTGAGCCGACGGACGGCGCGCGCACCTGACCGGGTCAAGCAGATCCTCGCTGCTACTGCTGAGGTCGACAGGTCGTAACTTGGGCTTAGGTTTGACAGGAGGAGGCACTTTAGTGGGCGTGGTAGATGGCACCGGCTGTGTGCAAGCATAATGGCACGGTTAGTTAGCTAAGTTATGATTGGACATCACAAGTCCCATGTCAAAAGTTTTGAACAGATTTGACTAGATTTTCACTACTAAAATCAATTTCTTTGACAAAAGGTAATAAATATTAGCAGTTAGGACAAAACAAGAAAATTTAGACTCTTTGAACAAAAGTTAGTTCTCTGACCTCTCATAGCTCGAGGCCAGACTTTAGTACCAGAATGTTCTAGCCATTAGAAGGAAATGTGATATCTAACATGTTTTCCAATTAAAATTACATAACCAAATTACATAACCAAAGCTGCACCCATGCTGTTACAGAGGCTGAATTTCAATCCCGAATTAAATACAGTACCAAAATGAACTTAATGTTTAAAAAAAGCACACAGAGTTCCTCTGTGCAAGCATAGGCCAACATGCCCAAATTGATCCACAGGCCAGGCTAGTTAATGCAAAATTCAAGCATTCAATCAAAATTTTGCACTCCAAGTATAAATGCTAAAACAACACAGCAGAATAAACGATGGACAACTCCCACATAGATTCAAATATTACAAAAAACACCATGTCACTTTGATATGCACACTTAATTCCTTAGGAACTGACATATGAATAACAAACACGAGATTCTTTGACATAACATAAGATTCCACAAAGTGTCAACGTCACTATATATAGAGCTTTCAGTTACCTTTAAAAAAATTCAAGGACTTTTCACAAACCCTTCTTATAGTAAATTCAAAGTCAAACATTCGACTATATTTAGAGTTTCTGCAAACTCACAGTTACAGTTAGTAGCCCTACTGTGCAATAGGATGAGCTTTGCATGACTACGTTGAGACGCACCAAGCTTGGTTTTGTGTTGCCTGGATAGACATATCCAGACAGTGCCATCTGTTTACATATAACTGAGGGTACTTAACACAATGAGCATTCTTTGGTTAGCGAGTCTTCCAGTGCAACTTTGGAATCCCACACACATTTTATTATAGCATAATTCAGAATACATTATTCCAAGAAAAAATGACTACACTGAAATTTCACTGCATAAAACCGCAGAAGTTTGGACAGCTAACAAAAAGAATGTCTATAATGTCATGGCAATACTAGCATCACTCCTGCCTATCAGGTGTGCATGTGCGGGACGACAATAATGGGAATCAATTACTACCAACAATGACTATGCATGGTTATTTGAAAGTGACAAGCCATGATTGCTTTTACTAACTCTTACCACGGGCGACTTGTGAGCAAATACAGGGCTACTCGCTGACGAAGATGATGAGCTCCGACCACCATGTGGTAGCTGTTCGGGGTGGATGTGCTTCACCACGGTCGTCGTCTTGACGACCGTGATGTCACCTGGTAGACGCGATGATGACGATCCCAGGGATGACGTCGAGCCTCGGTAGGACGGGATGTTGGACCCTGATTGGCTGGTTGACTTGGGCCGGTACTGCGTCACCTTGGTCGTTTCTGTGGGCTGGGATCGTGTGACAGTCCCCGCCATTGATGAACGCGACACAGGCATCGGTAGCTGACTCTTTGTCACTGGCTCTGGCTTTAAAACGAAAAACAACTTTGAGCATGCGAACGATACCTCAAGAACATCAAAACCACCGGTGACTCAATCAACCCCATAATGGCACATTCGTAAATGGCACACGTACATAATGACTGTGAGGTGAGTTGCAAGCTTGTTCGGCAACAATTCAACATTGGGTGTGCACGGTAGCATTTTTAAAGCAGTGAATTGCCCCTTTAAACAACCATGACTGGTGGAACAAACTTGTCTTTCTAAGCCTAAGATTCACATTACCACCCCTTCATTATTTTCTATCTATCCAAGGCAGAGAGAGCTCTAACATTTTGAAATAGTACCTAAACCTAGTGTACGATCAGCAAGGCTATAATATTGTCCCAATGAACCAATCACACACGACCACACCAACATAACACAAGATCTTGCATCTGTTTCCAAAGCCCACAATACAACTAGTAGAAACTCACAACCATCTGGAATGCAATCCATTTCATAGAAAAGTCGTGTGCCCATTACCCATGAACCACAACACTCCTTGTGAACACTACCTTGGGTGGAGGAGGCTGCATCGGCTGGGAGAAGGATACAAATGCTGACTGTATATCATCATCATCCTCAGCCCATGGTATATCATCCAGTGCACTGGTGGTGGTCGGCTGGCCCAGTGACTTCAGTTGGCTAGTCTCCTTCATACGTCGCTCCTTCTCAAGTCTAGCAAGTTCCTGTAAACCAAAGACAGAGTATTAAGCACAATTACACATAAGTTGGATATTGCCTTACTAGCATATCACTCCAGTTGGATGCGGCTTGTACGAATTTTATTATATAGCGTTCAGTCAATTTGAAAGCTTAACAACTAGTTTCCACCATAATCAAAGCAATATGAACTAAGCAAGCGGTTATTTTCAAACTTTGCAAGACCACTCAGGTCAAACGTGACTAAGACTTTGTGTATGGCAACAAAGAGTCTATTGATTTGACCTGTGTTATGACAAGTACATAAATAGCACTACATGTGCAAGGTAATCCAGTGAAAACTTCATCTCCTTAGACCATCTTACCTCTTCCTCCCTAAGCTCCGCCCACCTCCTAGCCACTCCCTCTTCCCGCTTCTCACGCTCCTCCTCCTAAGCTCATAAAGCCTCCTTCATCTACCTACCCTTACCCC
>NMRA01000006.1:1587741-1695278 GCA_002633005.1 Phoronis australis | reverse complement strand
CAAACATCAAAATTGTGACACTGAGACTATAACTGCTAACTACAAGACCAAAATTTCCATTCCTGAACACCAACACTGCATTCCTGCAAACTGCAGTCTTGACCCGTCAACACGATTCCCTTCTCTCCAACAACTTTTCTTTCACACGGCTATTCCCTTCCCACGGATATATTACATGAAACAACTTGTCTGTGATTAGAAGATTTAATGGAACTAATCCAGAGAAAGTGATTGTTGATAGGGATGTAACATCAACATGACGGAAAAGAAATAAAACTTGAACACGAGTCAAGCATGATGTTAACAGGGAAAATACCATGGTGTGCAGGAGCAGAAGCCCAACTTCCTTGAATTGGCAACTAGACAAAAGCCAATGTTTGTCTGCTGACACTAAATATTTATTTTTAGAGATTACGAGAACATACCAAAAGCGACTAATTTTTCCTGTATCAAGAACTACCCACAAAAAATAAATAAAATTAGTGAAAAACTAAATAAATAATGAAATTAATGAAAAAAGGCTCTACGGTGAAAAATGTATCACTTAACACACCTGTCTGAAGATCTCGGTGTCTGAGTCCTCCCGGTCAACACTGGACAGTGAGCCCTTTGACCCTGACCTACTACCCATGGAGAACATGGATGTATTTGGAGACGTGGCAGCCATATCAGGGTCGTAGCCCTCGCAAACCGTGATGTTGAGTCGGTCGCCGATGGACCGCAGCGCTCGCACCGCCTCCTGGTGGTTGGCACCGATAAAACTGTGGCCATTCACCTCCAGGATGCGATCGCCGACTTTGAGGCGTCCGTCACGTGAGATCGCACCAGTAGTTATCTGTAGATAGTTGAGAAAAGTCAATAATTTATTTCACGCTCTTCCAGAACTGCGGTAGTACTGTTAATTATAATGGTAAAGGATAATTATTCACAAAGCTAATGGCAGAAACACAAATCGTAATGCTACACGCTAAATCAAACGCTAATAGCAATGCAAAAGGTAGAGAGCTAATTGTTGGTCCTTGTAAAGTGGGTTGTTATCAAAGCACAGCGACAATAAAACTCATAGTGAAATGTAACTTGCAGTGGGTATGTACTACGAAGGAGTTCACTTCTGCTGAATAGAATAATGAGAGTGAGATAGTGATTTGCACTTTATACCAACTCAGATTTGGTGGACAGACATTCACTGCTACATATAGTGGCTAATTAATTTAAAAACAGGAATAGATTCTATTGTCAACCCCTCCCACTGTTTGATTAGGTTAAGTTCACTCACTTATTACAGCTTTTTGACACTGGTTGGGAAACTCTACCACTTTTATCAGCCACAGCTACCGACTATGCAGCTGGGAAATGCATGTGACATTCTTTCCTTCATCTATCAATATTTCACGAGGTTTGCCTTTTTCATAAGCCATTAGTACACCCGATCGCACATCAATGAAATTTGCCGGCATTATGATAGAAGGAAAGGTGTCATAACGGTGTTTATATCACTAGGTTAAAACCTCTCGTCCGCATTACACGGGATCTTTAGGTGGCGTTCAACGCCTGTCCATCAAAGACATCATCACCATCTGGAGGGTATGTAAATTTCAATTTCAATATGGTGGGGTTATTTCAAAACTCAGCAATTGTGTCATTAGATGTCCCCTATTTCTATACTGGATAATAAAACAGAATTAATTCACTATCAGAAACTTTAAATGTCAAGATACTATTTTTCTTGAAGGACAATTCCCACATCCCAGATTCAACTTTTCTCTTAAGCGGAGACACAAAAATGCATTGTAAGACCGGCCTAGTTCTTGAAAGGCAAGGCGGCCAACTCACTTCTAACCAAAGTTGGACAAGTGAAGGATGATTTATCAAGCCCTACTCAGCTTTTCCAATTCTTTTTATGTCTGCATTGCAATCCACTGTGCATCAGAATAATCACAAATGACAAACTAATCTTTAAGCAAAATGGCGATTGTCATGGCAGCAGTGTACAGCTGTTGGCCAAGTGCCATAAAGGTGTGTAGCATCGTGGGTAAGAACTGCAGAATCAGAAAGGTCACTATGGTGTTGTGGGATGCGGCTATTGATCAACACTGTAGTCTGGCAACAAAAGATATTACCTTGGAGATGAAGATGCCCTCGTCAGTATTGTCTAGAGGGTTTCCTGGGTAACCACGGGCTCCACCTCTAATACTGATGCCCAGCTTGTCTCCAGGATTTTTAATAATACTTAGTTCCTGAAAGCAAGTAACACAAAATGTTTCATAAATTACGTAGTATGTCTTTGGTTGAACACGTGAAAACATTGCGACTTACGAAATATGAGCTACTGATCATCTTAACAAATCCACGGCATAACATAAGGAGGTGCAAGCAATTCAATTTAAACTAAATTTATGATGAGCCTGTGGGTGCACATTCCTGATTTTGTGTGTGACGGATGAAACAAGTTCTGACACAAGCTGAGATAACACTTCCAGTTTCCATGACAACATAGAAACTAATTATGAGCGGAAACTTTCAGGCATATAGCATCACTCGTTACCCCAACCATCAATTCTCACCATGAGCCCAGGCGGTGGTGCATCATGCCTCACAAGAAGATGGACCTCGTCCTGCGGCTCTAACAGCAGCTGTACTGCCTCCTGATGTGTTGCCTTAGTAACATCATGACCTTCGACCTCCAAAATGCGATCACCCATTCTTAAGCCTGTCCTAGCGGCAACTCCCCCTGGGACAATCTACAGAGATGAGACGAAAAGGTCAATAATACATCATGCTGAAATGCCCTGTACAAATCACTGTGCGATTCACATTCGAAATCTAATGGAAAACTTCTGTAGCACTGCTAATGAGTACAGAGAACGTGAAGTTTTAGGAACCAAGCATTGCCAATTTCATTTGAAGCCACAAGCCTTGCAAAGAAAGTAACGCTCTTCATAAAGCATTTAATTTAGAAAATGTCAACTATAGTTACCAACGATCAAATTTCGAAAATAATGTTTTAACTATTATTAGCTAACCCATTAAACAATATGTTTATCAACTACTTGATGACCACAGAATCTTATTATGTCCACGATAACAATGCCCAGATGTTCGTAATCATACGATGATGTTTGTAAAAGAATCATGATTTTCACGGAGATCTGCTTCCTTTTCACAAACATGAATTTTTCACACAAAACTTGTTAATTCGGTTTATTTTTTATTCTATTAGCTTCAAAAGCGTGCCTGGAATTTTCCTTGGTAACAAAGGTAGCCTGTTACTTTGAGTTTAAGATTCGAACAATGGTCATGACCAGACTCCTTGCCTTAGTAGACTAATAGAAAATGAAAACGATGCAAAATACAAGTTTAATGCATTGTATCTTATTTTACAAAAATTAATAGGATGCGTAAGCCTAACAATAAGGAAATTAAATGACTGCAGCAAAAAAGACATTATGACTAAAGATAATAGATGCATACCTTAGAAATGAAGATTCCTGGCTCATCTACTCCAAATGGATGACTAATGTGGTCTACTCCACCAACCACACTTAGACCGAGTGGTCCGCCATGCTTAGGGATTACGTAGTGCTGTAAACAGTCCAAAGCCATAGTCATCAAAAACACAGTTTCACAGTCGAGAACCATTGAGTGGGAAAAAGCCGCATTCATTTTTACAAAACTGGCAATTTATAACCACCAAAGAAATCCCATGCCAGTCATGAAGTACCCTAGAAAAACGTCCAAATTTGACTAACTTTGGAACATTATATCTCAGAATTAGATGATCAGATTCATGCGAAACTAGAGAGATTTAATCGTAGATTAAAACATAATGTACAATAAGCCAACCAATTTCGGACATAAGTCTTTCCTGAAGTCGACCTTTTTCAAAGGGTTCTAACATTCGTAAGAATGGAAAAAATTTGTAAAAATTTTGTCAAAATTTCTACAATTTTTGTCTGGTGGTAACTATGGTATAGAGGTTAAAAGATACAGGCATTAATTTTTGTCTGGTGGTAACTATGGTATAGAGGTTAAATGATACAGGCATTAATTTTTGTCTGGTGGTAACTATGGTATAGAGGTTAAATGATACAGGCATTAATTTTTGTCTGGTGGTAACTATGGTATAGAGGTTAAATGATACAGGCATTAATATTTGTCTGGTGGTAACTATGGTATAGAGGTTAAATGATACAGGCATTAATATTTGTCTGGTGGTAACTATGGTATAGAGGTTAAAAGATACAGGCATTAATATTTGGTGCCACTTATCATTTACAAATTTATGAATTTCACTTGGCCATCATATTGTGTCCTGAACTGGTGAAATTTTCAGTGTAAACAAATGCCTTTATGATGGATAAATACGTCGGTGGATCAAAAATTGCCAACTTCAAAGTAAGATAAAATAGAAATACAGTAAAAAACAACACATATGAGCTCCATTCTGACCACAGTATCCCACACAGAAACAAGAGGTGTTGATTTCGAAGCTCTACCTGTATTGAGTTTATCTCTTGTGTGCGAAGCGTTCCACTTTTATCGACAACCGTGTACGATTTCTTCCCAGCGGCCAATTCTGGCTTCGTGTACGCTGACACCGTGACGACAGTTGTTGATTTGCGCACCACTGGTTCGGGCTCCTCGATCTCTGGCACGTAGGGAATCGCCCGGCCCGAAATGGGGTCGAACTTGTACGTTGTAGTTTGGACCTTCTTCTGCGGCGTAATGCCCGGAGCCTGTTCCGAGGAGCGGAGGGAATACTGTGAAGATGACGGCGAGGGGGTCGAAAAACCGCCCAACGAGCCTGCTGCCTTGGGTGGAAGCTTGGGTTCTTTGATGACAAACTTGTCGCGCGTGACAGTTAGCTTGACACTGTTACCCTGACTAGTGAGCAGTGTTACGGCATCCTCGTGGTGGGCGTTGGTCATGTCCACATCGTTTATCTGAAACGTGATTTTCGAATGTTGCAAGAAATGTGGCACAACAGAGGGGAAGTGAGACGTGATAAACAGCTGTACCTTCGATTCCTACGATTCTTTTTTGGGGTGTAAATAAGCTCAGCAGGCCTGATGGAGAGAACGAAAGCTAAACTGTCCCTAAGTAGTGTATATGGAGACTTGTCTTAGTTGTGTTCAAGAAATTGGTGAATTTTGTTGAGGCTCAGACAGTCTTGTCAAAATTGTGGTCAAAAACAGGCGCAAGTCACATGTTTGCTCAAAATCTCATCAAATTTCAACAAGGACATTTTGTCTGCGTCTTTATGAAAACTACAAGTGTGAACATCATGAATGCAGATATCCCTATAGTAACTTAATAGTAACTTAATAGTAACTTAATAGTAACTTAATGCACTTAACTCCCTACCCCTCCAGTACATAGTAAACTCGCAGTCACAATGCAGACATTCCTCTAAATACCACATTTCCTCCAAGCTCTTCACCCCATCAGTAAAAAGTTAACTCACCGACAGAATGCGATCACCAACTTGCAACACACCATCCCTGTCTGCAGCGCCGCCTTCTGTTATCCTAGATATGTAGATGGCCTACACGTAAGATAAATGAACCATGAAGCAAGGAAAAATCCCAAACAACTGATCGACATAACGACATTTCCTTTTAAGCCAAACATGCACGAAAATGCAACATTGCAAAGCTCAGGCTAACAACAGAAAAATGCTGAAAGCGTCAACTTTATAATCAACACTTTAACAAGAAAACATTACACTATGTGCTCAAGGTTATAGGGATAAATAAACCGATAGCGTTACCATCACAATGCAAAAACAATTTTAAAACAGAAGAATCCCACTTCACAAGTGACATGCTTCTTCATTTCTAACTTTTCTCAAAACTATACAAAGTGAAAACAACTGTAGGCAACTCTACAAATGTAGTAAACAGAAGGTTTAAGACAAAAGAACCAACAGTAAATCGTCTGACCAGTTCTTGTGACCAAAACATGATTACACTAATTCTAACACAGTACTGAACGTGCAGATTTGGTCACCACATGACATGCTGAAGGTACTGGGGTTACGATACCAGGGTACAAACAATCTGCTACATGCTATGGGTATGGTCTTGACGAACAGACACAACATGCCAACAAAGGGAGCCCTAGCACTCAAGGATATTTAGGTATATATCACTGCTTCACAAGAGCAAATACGCTGGTGAAGAAGGTTGTTTTTGACACTAAAACATTTTATGCTAATTTAAGTCAGCCACACTAAAAAGTGTACACAGAAAGATACCATCTGTATTGGCCTACCGACGGATGTACGAACATTAAATCATGAATGAAATCTCAGTGAAGTCAAAATGAATAAAAATTATTTTTGACTAAAGGAAACTCAAAATGTAAACCACAAAATTGTTTGGAAAAACGTCAAGCGTAAGCCTTGGGTTTTCACAATACATCAGTGGCAAGATAAGGCATGTTGTGGTAAACAACAATGACATTCTGCAAGAAACAGAATCGAAAACTCTACCTTAAAACAAAGGCCCATCCTCTAAAAGACAATGTACCACCTATCTGATAACAAAGACCCACTTAAGCAGTGCCCTCCACAAGACAATACCTGCCTTTCTCAGGACAAAGCTCTTGCTCAAGACAAAGCCATGCTTTCCAGAGAATAAATGCCCAACCTTCTACAAAAATCAGTACCACCTTTCTTAAAACTAAGCACGCCTCCTCCAAGACAAAAGTCCAGTCCTCCACAAAATAAAACCATGCCTTTAACATAACATGTCCTGACACTTCAAACCGACAAGTTTTGACAGTAAAGAGCACTGATAGTATTACTTATCGTGAATCATCATGTGCTCGGAAATTTTTAGACATAGAGTTAAGATGGGTTGTCCCTAAGCAAAAATCTAAACATGGTGCAAACTTGCGCAGAGAGTTCTCACATCACAATCTTCATTTCTATTAATTCACAGAGACAACAATCACTACACAATATTTTCACTTGCTGAGGGCACTAATTTATTTTTACAGGATATAATAAAAATAAGAAACATTAGGCGACACTATTTCAATAGTTGTTTTGTAAAGCAGTCAAAACTTGGCATTTTCGTACACAGATCAAGATCTGAAACACGGCTCAGAACTCTTCACAAGTGACTCAAAATTTCCAAACTCGGTGCAGAACTTTCCAAACATGGCAGAACACCGTATTTGAACCCATGCAAGGAGAACACTGTTCAGTATACTTAGACCATCACTCATGCCGTAATGACTGACACGTGTCTCGTCACCGATGCTAATTAGGTTATAAATAGTAACAGCTATGGCACTTTTCCCACCTGTGCACTAAAGAATGATAGCTCATTTTGTCAATTCAATTGTCTATCAACATAACAATAATGGATGAACAAAACAATAGAGACTCGGAGCATGTACAGACAACAGATGGATTATGGGTAAGCCATGCCCTAGCTCTATCATTCCACGGTGACACTACAGTGGACGACAAGGTTACCTTAATGTAATACAAAGCCTAGAAGAGTGCGAGATGCGAAAGACAAGTGTTAAAACTAGGACTAGCTGACTAATAACAGCCTGTGCAAGGAGACAGTTCAAATGCCGCTATAACGCACTACAAAGGGAATGACAAGTAAGCCATCAACATAAATTAATTCAAAATTAAGACAGAAATAAAAAACTTTTGTTCAGTATTCCGTAAAACTGATGTCTTGTCATCCGATGTCATCTCCCATGACATTTATTTAGGATAACTAGGTTCAAGAATGAGCAAGTACCCAACTCGCCAACTGGCTCGTTCAGCAGTGAATTCATAATTCGCTGAAAGGTGCTTAACAATGAATGTGTAAGCTGCTTGGCAGTGAAAGAGTATAACCAGAGGTGGCAAACATGTCGACTACTACTACTACCACCATAACCCATGGCCTAAAAGCTCTCCCTTGTTTGTCAAGCAAACTTATTAAATTACCATTACCTGTTCATGATAAAAAGTTGAAATTCTAAATTAACGACCGTGGCTTGTCACAAAAAGGCGAAGACATGACACTTATTTTTATTTTCACATATAAATTTTGAGTGTCTCAAGTTAAGGAAATTTTACCACATACAGCAATCGTTTTGGTTCAAGCACGCGCCAATATATAATGAACAAATGAGGCTTTCCAACTTTCAACTGATTTCATACAACAAGCACTTTTACTTAGTCACACTGGTTTCGCATTGTGCAGAACAAACATTGGGGTAATAGCCAATTACAGGGGTCCCACATTTTGAGAACCAGTTTTCTCCACTGAATAATGAGCAACAAACTGGTTCTCAAAATCCGGGGGCCCTTGTAAGTGATTATTGTCAAAATTGGAAATGTTGAGCCATAGACATGCAACAACTAAGTACTTACGTCGTCATCACCTTTGAAAGGTATCGAGCCTCGCCCCCCTGCAATGCTGAAACCGAGTCCATTTTCATCACGTTCTAGCACCGTACTAACAACCTGCAAGAAATAGGTCAAGTTTAAGCAAGAGCTCTCATCTTAAATTTAAGTACTGAGGTTCTCATGTCCAAGCAAAGAAAGATTCGTGATGACTCTGGTCACCAGGAGTGCTACTACATTAAGAAAAAGATTTTTGAAAAAATTGCGAAACAGAAAGTAAGTATGAAATTGTCACAAGAGGGCGCACTGCTAGCTGTTTGTGCACTGCCTATCCTTAATAAAAACATGTCCGCTCAACTTCATGAAAATTGACAAGAACACAGCTGCCAAATTTCAAAAACGGGCATTTAAAACAAAAATGTTTCCAAGAGATACAACTGCATTTTGTTTTTAAAAAGGCAAAAACTGTATTCTCCCAGTAAGGAACTTATCCGAGGTTCCATTGAGGGACTTGTCACATGGAGGCAGAAACAAAAAATTGCCACAGTGGGGGCACACTGTGGGGGCACACTGTGGGGGAACACTGTGGGGCAGTAGTTGAATTGACAGTTATGGGAAAGCATGTATTCAAGAGGGAGCATAAAAAATGGTCTGAACTGTTTGCGATCGTGATAAATCAATGCCATATTTAACCCCAAAATCATGAAGGGCCGTGAGTTTTCAAAGTTCCTTTTCAATGACCACAAAAGCAAAGGAGCAAACGTTTAGCCTTTTTGTCAGTGAAATTGAACTCATAAAAGCCTTGGAACTGACTAAATTGAAATAATTTCCTATTTTATGAAAACAAGACGTCTGTTAAAAGCAGGCTTGTTTAGTCCAGTCACCGGATGAACTTGTTAATACCTACAGTAGTGATTTTAGTGGGAAGTGTGTGAATGGAAAGACTGATCATGAGTAGTTAAACCCGTTTACGAAACACAAATGCAACCAGGACTCGTGAATCATGCGGACTGGTTAAACATCGCCGCCAGAAGCAGACATAACCTACCTCTTGACGAACCTCCATTTCAGGCTCAGGAGCGAACGCAACACTATTACCACTGCCCCGGTGCTTGGGCAACTCGTTAGAGACAGACTTCTGTAATGGTTAGGGCAAGCAAAAAGTTAGGAACATGCAAGCAATGCATGCTGGGTAATATGGTGACTATGGTGGTATCTCAACCTAACTGTGGCCACAATGCAAACAAAAATTCTTTGATGTGAAAATCTTGGGAGAACTTCGAGCATTGCCTTAACATGCATTGGCAAGGTCACGAATGGCAAATCAACGCAATGTAAAAATAACAAAACCTGAAAGCAAAAGGATTACACGAATTGGTTAGAAATACATTTGACTTGAAAGAAAGAAATCAGAGCCACACGCAGCAACAAATTAAAGGGCAGAAATGAGGTATGGCAATGAAACAATCCCTAAGTTTTCCAAGATTTTTTTAGTCTTTATAATATCTTCAGAGCTTTACAAGTAAAGGATTTGTTTTCATGGCAATTTTCCATGTTATCCTGGTTTTCCACAAAGAGTGTACAACCAAAGACTATTGCTGAACTTTATTTGTCATAAAGAGCAAGCCTAGGAAATTGATTGATTAAAAGTACAAATCTCGTTTTTGTTTTTTTTCACGAAGTAAATATCGCACTAAAATACTGCACAACAAACAGACTGAATTCCGGGTCATGACACCTTAGGTGCAAACATAATTCATCATCAGTGAAGCAAGAATGATGAAGTCATGACAGCTTCAACCGTCATGAACGGGAAACTGTACTTCGTATGTATACTTCTGCCATGTACTGTACATTGTACGAATTGACAAATACGTTCGTTATTCATTGTAACCAGAATTTCTGCAATGCCTGATGCACTTATACCAACTAAATCATCTTTCTCATGATCAGAGTCTCAATTCTCCCAATCACGCGTAAGCAGTGGATGTGTTTATCATTAGCCAACAATAGAGGAAAAATGTTCGATTTTCATGAGGAACTCTAGTGTTTTCCATACGAACAGAGTGATTCGCCAGTTGGAAACGAATACAACGCAGTTAACGGCAATGAATGAGTACAAGTGCCTGTGATGTGCAAAGTAGGTCAGGCCTCTCTTGATCGAACTGGCACTTGCACAATCAACGGGACTTGAGCAAATAAACTTGAGTAAAAATCTAGAAACAAGACAAGCTCCCGCTGTTTTGAATTGGCCTTTCCAGTTTCCGTGTGCTGGGAAAACGTTTGGAGAAATGACAAATAATTAGCAATCGCAATACTGACGCCAAAACCATATAAACAATGCAGGATACCTCAGATCACTCATTGGTGACACACTGCTTACGACTTCAGAGGTATCATCACTGACCCCGAGATTTGTAATTTAAATACCTTTGAATACAATATCCATTAACTTTTGAGCCTTTCTTAAATGCAGGGCTGCATGTGGCTTTAAAAAAGAGTTCCATTGTACTTCTTAGGTTAATGAAGCATCAGTGACCTCAGTTAGGTTGTACTTGTTAAATGTAATGGGGTAGAAACCTAACCAGACTAAACTGATTTGACAGAGAGATATTTGGGAGAAGAGAAATAAAGAACTATACACATGTGCGAGAAATTCTAAGAACTGTTTGTCATTACTACATGTCAGCTACTTTACAAACGCAACAAGCGAAAGAGACCTAAAGATTAGAAATTACCGTGATAAATGATAACACCTTGTGAAACGTTTAAAAGGCACTGAATTGCAGTCTACCACCATTGAAAATGAACACAATGAAATTTCAACAAACATGACATGGAGAAAGTCTATAAAATCATAAATGCCGAACTTTACTTTCAGTAGTTGAGAAACAATTTTGAATCAAAAAACATGAAAGGCACAAAAGCATCGAAAAAACAAAGTATGAGCAATAAGTCTAAAATGGGAATGAAATGTCACAATACATCATGCAGGCAGATCGTGCTGAATTTCTAAAATCAAGGATTTACATGCCGCTCATGACTGAAGACATGCTAATCACTTCTCTATCATTCAAGACATGCTAATCACTTCTCTATCATTCAAAACATGCTAATCACTTCTCTATCATTCAAGACATGCTGATCACTTCTCTATCACTCAAGACATACTAATCACTTCTTTATCATTCAAAACACTTAAAGATATACTTATTATGGTGTAATAAAATGCACTCAAGGAAGCATTCATTGTGCACATACATACTTCTACCTGAGCACAGCAGACGGCATTTGGTCCCGTAATAACAACAAAAGTACTCATACTGTTCAGTACTAATTTCAAGGGGAACACAAACATTTTCGATATTACATCCAATAAAAATGCAAAACTCTGGTTGAGTCGGAGATATATTTTTCTGTGATAATAACTATTCTACTGGTGTCTATCCAAGCAACAACAGAACCCGATCTTTACAGCCCAGCACAAGTCTTGCACTTTGATTCTGCTGTTACCCTACTCGCTATTGAACACAGTATGTGTTAGTCATTGATTTACTCAATGAAGATGAATGCAGAACCAAGGCATGAACTTTTATTGGGCCATTTATGTCACTTTCCATTGTCCCATGGATTGCAGACACACGCCAATGGAAAAGTAATTAATATGAAAAAATGTCTTTCCAAGATAACCAGTGATTTGTATTTTTACTGAAGGTAACATCAAAAACAGTTACATTCTCAGAGTCAACCTCTGTCCAACTCATAGCAGGACAGAAGACAGTGGCAGACGACACGAGGCGTGAGACCACAATACTGACGTTACCCTTTCAACTGTGCAATGAACCACACCTTATCAGACAGTCTGAAGATGAATCAGCATTCATTCATGACAAAACATGCTCACTGATAAAGATGGAGAATAGCAATACCGCTGGTAATGGGCAAAGAACTAAAACTTACCACAGACTCTCCGAGAGGAATTCTACGTTCCCTGGCAATCACCATGTCAACAATATTGCTACTGTTCTTTAATGCCTCGACAGCCTCATGGTGATAGGCATTAAGCAGACTGATTCCATTCACAGACACCAGCTTGTCCCCGACAAGAACACCATGCTTGCCTGAAGGGCCGTCAGGGTTGACCCGCGAAATAAATATACTCTAGGAACAAAACAATTAAGGTTATTTTGGACCATATTGACAAGCAAAACATCTACAAAATTGCAAGCTTTAAGCCAGTTTTATTGTTTGTCAGCTCCTAATGCAATGTGGAATACTTCAAAAGCAACTCATAATGGTGCGCAAAAAACACAGTACCTTAAAGTTTCATATAAATCTGATCTGTCATTTCTGAGATATTAGCCAAATTTGGAGATTTTTTTAAGGTCCTATACAACCACAGAGCAGCTATAAACCAGTCTTCCATTGCAAAAAAAACAACTTTTCATTTAGATTATTCTTACCGTTATAAAACTGATTTCAAATTATTCCTTAGCTGAATTAGAGGTGATTTCAGGGCTTTGAAGGAAGTGACAGTTTGTTGCTCAAGACCCGGCTCTACAAGTTGGCTTGTCGCGGCACGTCAGTTTATACATTGAGTATGACCTCGAGGAAAAACTGTCAGCTCTTTGCGAACCCAGAAATCCACAATCCCCTCTTATCTGGGTAAGGAACAAGTTGGTACCCATTTTAAGGTGGTAACTGATAATAGGTTTGTAGCCGCTTGAAGTGGATAGTACTTATCTCCCTTGTATCGTACCTCATCGTCTCCCTTGTAAGGACTAGAGCCCTTTCCTCCAGCTATACTAATGCCTAACCCCTCGTTGGGCTCTCGCAAAACTCGGATCCTAATCTCTTCTTCATTTGTTTCTGTTGATGATAACGGAGCACTTTCCAAGCTGGCAACAGCGTTGCTGGGAGGTGGTGAATCCCTCTACAATAATTAAGGAATTGTTGCTATTAAACGCATGTTCTGAATATCTGTAACTAAGTGAACACCATCTGATGGTCAGATTGTTAACTAGTTTTTGTTGTTATAGCTGTGTTGTTAGAATTTTTTCATAACTCAATGAACTGTACCAGGTAAGACAACTTCTTTTTAGCAGTATGAGGGAGATAAATTAACATAGTGAAGACTCTGAAGGATGCAATACACAGAGATATTCCCATTCAGACAGCTTATCATTTTAATATGTAAACAAGGAAGAAATTTGACCAAAGAGAAGCAAAATGCCAAACCACCAATAAGTTTTGTAGTTTTCATTGGCACAAAGTTTTGTTTCAAATCAGTTGTCATGGCTGTTAGCAATGCTGCACTTTCCCTACACACTAAACTCATCAGTAAAATCCAGAAATATTTTAATTGAACTCATCACACTAGGCTTTTCTTTGCCGTCATGTATTCTGTTTTAACAATCAGTTGGAATTGAGATAACTCGCGATCTAGTTAAGAGGTCAAATTTTGGAAGAGCTCTCCAGCGCCGTGATATTCTCATTATTTTTTTATTCACAAAAAATTAAATACTCTAGCTGTTCTTCGTGGTGATAGAAATAAACTTTAAAAACGGTAAGAATCGATTTCACGACCGACTTTTTACGGGTAAGTGGCCGAGTTTTGATTTTGTTTTTCGTACAGCTCAGCAGAAGGAAATAGTTATATTTTGGCTCCTAATTTACTCGAAAAATTGACGATCAAGGGTAAACTTACCCTCATAGGTGTGGATGTATGAGCTGGGGGACTAGGGGGTGTTGGTCCCTGGGGTGTTTGTTCTTTATTGAGAGCCGACTGAGCCAGGATGGCGCGAACAGTTAGTTCAGCGTCCTCTTTACTCAAGTTCTGTTGTACGCGTTTATTCTTGAGGTGATGGGGTGTGTTCTTCCGGATCAGTTTACCGTCTTTATCTGGCTCCTCCTCTTCCTCCTCCCCATATTCCGGAGGAAACGACACGTGGCGATCCCATGGGGAGAGTTCGTACTAAAACGAAACAGTAGTAGAACGGATGAATGAAGAAGAAAACACCGTATAGTTATATTGCACATTGGTATAAACAATGTATTTTTATTATCTCCTCGCAGTGTACACAAAATAAAGATTCTTCGACATATTCGAAAGACAGTACTTTTCATAAATGCAACAATCTTGAAACATAAATGATAAAACAAATGCGACCACACAGCTAACCTAGCAAATAATCACAAATAGGTGAAAGCTTTTTAAAAACTATAAAATGTTAAAATACTTTGTAAATAAACAACAACTTCGATGTACATGTGTGTGCGTGTAGTACCTTGCATCTGGTGTCAATTATAGCTGTCTACAGCAGTTCTCAGAAAAGCTGATGAATTTCCGTAAAATTACGCAAACTGATGCGAAGGAAATGGCAAAATTACTTGTAAACCATAAAAAAATTAGTTATATGTTTTCACACAATTTTGTCAATTTTTTGACAAAAACAAATCCATCAACTTTTTTGAAAACAGCTGTATCCTAAGTCTGTTATTAGGCTAAAATCAACTAAATACATTTCAACTGAATGTTAAGTAGAAACGAGTTGCTATGTACCAGCCTTCTGTTGAAAAACGTTTGGTTTTGACCATTAACCATTATATAATTGGTCTCAAATTGTTACTAATTCAGAATAGAAGTGATTCCTGGGACCGGAAAAAACCAATTACTCGAGACCAGTCTTCACCGGCCACAAGAAATACTGCAGGTCAATTTTTCCTCAAGCCAATATATGATTTCTAATCTGATTAAGAACAAGTTGAGACCTTTATTACAATAACTAGTCTACAACACAACTTAGTTTTTTAATAAGACGTGTACACAGCAGCCTCAGGGCTCTTAGTTTGCTACAGCACACCACTCCAGACAAGATTACTAACATTAGATACAACTGGTTTATGAAGGCGGAGACTTTCAGAAAGTGACATTGATTGATCACATGGGATAGATGACAAATCCTGCCACACTGTGTTATTCAGAACGTCTACTTCCAGATGGCTATACAGAGAAACTTCTCTACAAAAATGATGAACATACAGCAATTTTTCACATATTTAGCACACAATATGGACACCAAGCGAAATCTCATTTTGTCAATTTAATGTTTTAATAAAAATAAAGATTAAGGAAATTAAGATCATTTACTAAACATAGTTTGTCATAAAACTTTTGATAAAAATCCAGTTTCCAACAAGGTAGTCAAGCTTTGAAAAAAGGATTAACGACAATTTTGGCAATTATTTTTGTGTGAAATATGTGAAGATAGCTTCTACTACTTTATGGAACCTCTAATCCCTATAATGAAGGTGTAAAGACATTCCCATCATCTGTATGGCAAGAAAAGGCATTGGCCCATATGATCAGTCACTACATTTTCAGCGTATTTGTATTATATATAATGTCTCCGAGTGAGATTTTAAAATAGAAGTCGTAACCAGATAGCAAGACAATTAAGACATGCGGGATGCTGCGTCAGTCAGTATAAAATACTTATTTGCACACTTTCACATAAAACCACCTTTCTAAACAGTGATAGTCATTGTGTAGTCCAAAATCTAAGCCAATAAATATTTCATACCGACACAAACATCTCACTGAGCCTGTTGTCAATGTCTCTCTCATGACAAGAAATTAGTAAATTCATCTGAACGTAGCACATAACGTTCTAGCACACTACAAGCTTTTAACGTATAAAAAGATTTTCAAAGCAAACCTAAAATTGTGAGTTTCCACATAATGAGAGAATAATGTCACATGACCAACAAAAGCAAAATGAAGCTATCAGTAAGTAGAAATGTTTTTAACCAAATCATGTCCATATGCCAAAGTGTATTGTAACACGCATACAATTAACGTTCCCACGCGACCAGTTAGTTTGTTTAACAAACCTCTACATTGATTTTACCACATTTTGATAGCACCCATCTTTATTTTATTTTTGCAATAGAATTTGCTGCCTTGAACCTAATACTCCAAAATAGACAGCATCAGCACAGCTATTTCTATTCCACGCACAGACAAGAACTACAGTTATAACTCTACAAACAGAGACGGAGACCGTAGGTGATCATACGATCCCAACCATATAACGCAGTTTTGTCCAGTTTGAAAAGCTTAATTACCATTTCTGGGAAAGGAAGTGCAACTTTCACAGCAAAAAGTGGAAATTGAAATTATATAACTTAGGCAGGATTTGTTTCCATGTGAATCACGACGACTGCTACAGACACTGCTATGACACTTAAATCTAAAATACGCACTGACACTTAAGGGAGGTGGTGGAGCTAAGTAAGTGAAGGCTGGTGACCAATCATAATCGGAAAAATCCGGAAATGGGTGAGCATAACCAAAGATACATTCAGTTCAATCCTTAAATTTTACATGATTCAGTATCGAGCACATAAATGTCACTAACTTAGTGTAGGTGTTGCTGTTTAGCTGTCAATGTTCAGTTCTAAATTGAAGTGCTTAGCATGAATTGATACCAAATGAGCTGGTAACTTAAGGTCACTGGCAATACATACGGACACCATTTTCAAACTTAGTTTTTAGGGATGGTCAACCCCAATAAGCCCTCAAGCATTGCTGATGGTTTTGAAGTTTTTGTTGACAAGGAAAAAATGACAAGTTTGTGGTCATGTGACCGTGTCTTAAATCTTGATAGTCGAGTTCTCGGGCACAGCGGCTTTGGCAGGAAATCTCAGAAATGCTTTTGTAACAAACAAAATAAATAAGAGCAACGCGGAACACTGATATGCACCCACTGCATCGAATACAGCAGATTTTAAACCAACCCACTTAACGGAGCAATGCTAGTTAACGCGATAATGGCCTCTAGGGGGAGCAAAGCAAGTCAGAAATGTTCTCATCAACAGGAAAACACCTGCCACCTTTCATGATTCTACAAAAAGTTTTGAGAATAGAGAGACAAGCGAAAACAAAACAAAACAAAAGGTCGCTGGGGGATGCAATATAGGTCAGATCCATTTGAAACAGGTCAGGAGCTGTCGTCCATATGATAGTAACTTATTTGCCATATTTCATGAACATCCAAAAAGAAAATTGGTAGATGCTACAGCAAATTGAAAGAAAAACAAAATTGTCACTGTCACTAGGCGACTCCGCAGCTGTCAGATTCGTCCCAAAATCCATGTCACTTGTTCGCTCTCCTCAATAGTGGTACATGTTAAATTTCATGATGATCCATCAAGTAACTTGCATTGAGCCAGAGCCAAAAAAATTGCCACATGAGGGCGCCAGACGTCAGACATGTCCGAGCATCATCACCAGCCATACACTTTCCAGTAAGAACACACACACACATACGCCAGTTTTCATAATGCACCATAGGAGTGGTTTGGCCGATAGAGAGGCAGATGCCAGAAACCCGACTCAATAATAAAAATTGCCACTGGGGACAAGACATCCATACCGTCCGAAAATGTGAAGATGTTGTCATCTTTTAATAGAAACCTTTTTGCCACATTTCATGAAAATCCATCAAGGAAGTCCGACAGTACGGAGGAAAAAGTAAAAAATACATCTGCCAATAGGAGACATAACAGTAGTCAGGTCCGACCGAATGTCAATATCATCCACTGTCACGTTTCTAGAAATACACCCGTCAAATTTAACAAAGGTCTTGTAAAAGGTTGCGAAAAATCTGCCACTAGGGGGTGTCACAATAGTCATAGCCATCTGAAAATCATTGTCAGCTATCTTCAAAGTAAGAACACATATGCCAGTTTTTATAATCCTACTCAGAGTGGTTTGGCCAATAGAGAGGAAAATGCCAAAAAAGACTAGACAACAGTAAAAACGGCAGAGAATGCATCCAAAAACGTCTCCATAACAGATACCTATTTGCCAAATTTAATGAAAATCCATCAAGGAACTCCCAAGGTGAAGAGACAAACGTAAAAAATCCAACTCCCACTAGGCGTTAAAAAATTCGCTCATGCCATCCAATCTGTGATCGGAACATGCCTACAAAATTTCCCCAATTACCATCAAGGGGTTTCAGAGATACAACAGCAGACGACAGAGGGACAGGGATGATGGTAAAATCCACTCACATATAAATATATGGGTGCATAAAAAGAATGTGCAAGTTTCGTGCGAAAACTCTCACATCAAAAATTGTGATTTTGTAGCAAAACATGGTCACTAGACTACAGGCATTATTTTCATGCAGATAATCAGTTTCTCTGAGTTGAAAATTAGTATTTAAAAATTTAGATTCTTGATTACGAAGATAGATAATTAAGCCAAAGAACCAATTATCAATTATAATTCCCATTGCTGGACACTGTCCGATAACCGATTATGCCGAATACGAAAACCAGTCCGATTCCCAACACTAGTAAAGCCGCAGTCTGTCGAGTCCCTTTCCGTAGGCAATTCCAGTAAGCCCATTCCTCACAAACAAAAAGTGCTAGTGATTGCAAGTTTTTCACCAAAAAGTAACAGTATGCATTTCTTGGTCAAAGAAGCCAGATGGAACAGTAGCTCCGAAAATGAAACTTAAACTTAAAACAATAGACATACAATGATACTTTACACGATACCATTCAATTATTAACCTGCTGCGCAGGCAAAGCTTAAATAATAAAAATTATATTGCAGGTCTCCAAATCACTAAGTTCTACTGTTGCACAAATAGACCAAGAAATATGTTCGAATCGGTTAATTGGTGAGCAGAAGGATCTTTACAGAGGACTTTAGAGATGACATGTTAAACAGAAAACGCATACAATACAAAACACATACAGACATCACAATTAAAAAAATGGAGTTAAGTTGAGGACAGACAGTTTAGCAAATGCATTAATAACGCTAAGACGTGAAGTCCCAGAAGCAACGCTGTACACCCAAAGGACAATTGGTATTCTACGGGGCTATCAACAATAACGAGGACAGGGAAGCTCAAGGCCAGCAAGCAGTGACTGATGGTGAGGGTGAAAAGCTCAAAAGCACGGTGGCAACACTTTTTTCTCCGTGTCAAAATTATTTATAAAAATCCCAATGACCACTATTACAAAACAATCATTCAGTCTACTTGTATCAAACGTTCACAATTCTATCATATCCTTTGAGTGACAGCATCCCTGTGTGGGAGAGGCACAAGACATGCAACAGACGACGACAGCCGTGGATCACACCGTCGTCCCGACTAGTGACCTTACCGACTGCTCACTAGAGGGTACTAGGGTCGCATCGCCGTTCTCTTTCCCTGTTGCCTCTAGACCTTCACCACGAGCCCCGTGTTCGCCGATTTCGCCATTCTTTCCCGCCGATTCAACATTGCCATTGGCGGCAGCAGACTCCGCAAAGAATTTCTGTCGCGCGTTCAGATTATTCTGATAAACACTTTCAGTCTTATCCCCCGTGTCCGCTTCACTATTCAGCGCTTCATGTTTCACCACTGCATCGGCACCAGTTTCAGAAATTTTGTTTTCAGTCGTTTTAATGAACGGCTCGCTAAAAGTCGTCTCTTTCTCATTCCTCATTTCATTGCTGTCCATTGTAGCTGAAGTAGAATTGTCCAGCTCTGGCGGACGGTTCAAGTCTTTGCCAACTACTCCCTTCAGCTCAAGAACATCTTCGACAAACTCTGCAAAAAGACAAGGCATCGTTCAACCGTGTTATCCACATAGATATCAATGCAAGCCATTCCACTGGTGACAAAAATCAGCTGTGTAATTTCTATACCAATACTAGAGTATCCAGGTGGATGGTTGCGTTATTCACATTTTCGACCTTTAACAGCCTTAAAGTGAAGATTATCAGCAAAATTTCATATCTGTCATAACTTAATCTTACAGCTTAATATAAACAAATCTGAGAAAGCCAATAGGGAAATAAAATAAATTTCAAAGTTAACTACAAGAGTACAATATCCTGATATTCGGGTACATGTTTACGCGAAAACGGTTCCAGGAAATTATAATACATTTCAAGGAGAGCTCAAACGGGGACCCCGCCCACTTGACACACCTGAGTCTTTGCCGTGAGGCTTCTTGTGTTTAATAACGGGTGCCTCTTCTTCATCAGAAGTGTCCCATGTCTTCTCAGTGTCACGGTGTGGCATAAACTTCTCCTGAAGAATGAAGAAGAACGTTGAAGGTGGTGGCATCGGAGAAACGCGTAAGAGCAAACAAGAGTGTAGATCAGGGCTTGGAATGACCAATGACAAAAAACGCGGAAACTTTTACGGCCCAAATCATGCCCAATAACCAGCCTTTGAAATGGTCCGCGACAAAAATCGGGAGGACTAAAACAAAAAAAATAAAAAATAAAAAAAAAACGTTACCACCATCAGTAGCATGCGTCTGCGTCCTTTTCACTCGCCCGTCCACTCCCAACCCACACAAATTTGGCTGCAGAGCGGTAGTATTTGTCGCCGCGCTTAACAATAACACGAACCGCCATTGAAAATCACACCACGCTTTACCCAGATGCCCCGGCAATGTTGACAATTTACGTTCCTCCGAAACATAAAGACTTCCGCTTTCCGACGTGAACGTCGTCTGCAACGCCGCAGTAAGAAAGGAATTTGCCGCGGAAATTTCATATCAAATCCGATTTTTTTACGCGGAAATATTATAAAAAAAGCGGAAAGCAAATTTCAAAAAAGCGGAAATCCGCGTTTCCGCGGAAAATTCCAAGCCCTGGTAGATCAAAGTCTAAATTATGGATATACTCGGAATGATTTTTCAGGGTACAAAAACATATTCAAGGCAAAAAAATCAAGTACGCTTTCCCTGACATGCTCTCTCAGTGGCACGAACTTCTCTTGAAGACTCGGGAAGATCGGTGAAGGTAGACTTGCACAGAGCAACAAAAGCCGTAGATCAAATTGTACACTATTCGTATATTTGTAACGATTTCGCAGCAAATTGAGTCCTGTCACCCAATCATGGAACAGTATACTTTTCTCCCCATATTCCATTTGAGTGCTATGCGGAGGTAGGAACTTCTACTGAAGACTGATTATGGCAACGGCCAGGTTGAGAGATATGGAGAGCAGTCGCGGTGCAGGTAAGATTACATATGTTGTAAGTTACTTATATTTCGAACACATGGTGTTAGGTACGTAAGATGGCACTTATTCAATATTACGTTCAAAGTCATGAAATAAAGCAAGTTAACATTTTTTTTGTCATACTATGGCCAGACTGGAGTGTGTAAGTGTTGGCTTAATACACTGCTTCACTTATAATCGTTACCCTTTCTATGAACTCGGCCACTTTTTGCACTCAACATAACTTTAAATTCATACACAAGTCATTGCACGCAACACCTACGTCCTTTTTCTTCTTATCTCCCTCGTGCTTGATCACGTGACCTTCTATTGCCTTGGACGCTAGGAATTTCTGGTGCTTCTTTTTCAAGTCCTTCGGATGTGGCGTACCCGTCCTCACGAAATGACCCTGTGTGCGCGGACAAAAAATGCATTGAATAAAACATCAACACAGACCTTTCGAGGAAGGCATAGTCAGCATATTTGCATCGAGGAATTATACTATGACTAAAGACCAACCAGGTTAATTAAGTTCATCAACGCAGAGGCAATAGCCTGATAGAACGTGCCCGCATTTTGAGAACCAGTTTGATACCCGTTATTCAGTGGAGAAAACTGGTTCTCAAAAGTCAAGCACATTATATCAGACCATTACCAACACGGAGACTGGTTTGTTCAGCGGATTGATGACAAAGGGTGCCCTCCCGCCAAGTCACGTGTTCAGGGAAATAGACAAGCTAGGAGTATTTTTTATTTGATCTAGACACATTTTATTGTAGGATCACAAAAATCTAACAGTAGAGGTGTACACATTAGAACTATGACATGAGTAAACCCCCGCACAAGACAGTTTGCTCAGAGCATGACTCATGCCTATAGCACAATTAAAATCAATTGTTATTTGATGATAGCACTAAATGTACACTTGTGTACATACTACAAGTATATTGAATGACATTTAATATACCAGGGATAAACACAAACATGCCAAATGGTACTAAGGCGTCTCAAAGATGATCGACTCAGTTCATGAAACACAATTGCTTCTCACCTCTTCGTCTTCAGCGCCCTCATCTGCGAAAGTGACGCCGTCGCTCTCTCGCCAACTTCTGTCTTTGTCACCAGGAATTTTGTCGTGAATTTCTACGCAAACAGAAAGACGACATTGATCGATTCTTAACAGGCGCGAGTCATTTTCACCTAAATAATCTGCGCAATGTTAAACACAATAAAATAGCTAACTTAACATCGAATAAAAGATGTATACAACAACAGAACCACTCCGAGAACCAATGTTTGAACTTTACGTGGTTCACAGATGTAAAATAGGAGTAATTTAATGGAAGTTTGAGAGAGTGTCCGTTTAAATTATAAACGGATACAGCTGTTGTGTCTTCTACAAGTTTTTAGAAGTAAAACGAGGATCCTTACATTGCCATAAAAAAAGACTAAAAATACATGCCACATAAAAACAGGATTTTGAAGTCGCCACTGAAAGCGCGTTTCAAGTATCTACGTATGCACACCAACTAATTCATCCTATAAACCACAAAACCTGAGTCTGTGAAATAAGCCATTACCATCTTCGATGAACTTGACCCTGTCTGGCGTCTTCTCGACCACACTAGTCCTACTCTCATCCTCTGTCAAAATGCTGCCTTTCAGTAGGTTCTCTGTACAACAGGAGCAGTCATTAAGTGTACAGGACACCTCCTTGATTACAATTATACATAGTCTAAACAGCTAATTTGACAGTGGAATAAACCGGATACAGTGCCCTCGCCACTTACGTGCGGACAGAATTATCTTACTAACAAGTGTTTGTACATGATCTGAAATGTCATGTCAAAATAGTACATTTGAAAATCAATGTTTTTGCAATAAATCACATGCCAGCTAGCAACATTCAAGCTTTTAAGAAATGATTACAAAAATTCATGCCCCTTGACAGGACCGCCTAACATTGTCTACAAATACTTTCCACACATACAGCTCAAGTGTACCAGAGAGGTGCCAACGCCACACCACCTACCCATGCTCTCCGTGTGGTAGCCCATCTGGGGTAACAGGAAACACGTTAGACACTTCTTGCCCGTCCGCGAGCACACGTCTGTCTGGAACTTGAGCATCGGCTGAGCCTGGTTCTCCGACAGCCAGATGGCGTTGAGACTGCAGGAGGTGATGGTGATTGGCAGACAGCACATCCTGGGTGGGCGAGAGAGACGAGATAAACACATGGAGTTGTCATAACATTCCACTGGCCCAAGTTGGGGATCTGTCTAACATTTCCCTTCTCGCCTGATTTTGTATCAGCTGACACTTTCATCAACATTTTCATTTTCATCAAAACTGTTAATTGTAGTCAGTGTTAATAGCTGATTGACATCATGTCCAGATTTAGCACCTCCCCCTATTCATCTACAAGCAGTTTTGGGGCATACGTGAACATTTTTACTTTGAAAATTATAACTAGGCCCCCTACAACATCCTAAATCCACCAATGGACACTACAACTAAAAAGCCTTCAAAGAGCAGTTCACCACAACACATTTGCTTAATTAACTGTTGAGAGACATATATTTGTTCTTTCCACATTTTCATGGTTTACATCAGAATACATTCCCATTCTCATCAGAATGCCTCACCTGTTGCCGGACACATCAAGGACATGCAGGTCTTTCAAGTTGCCCATCTCGTCTGGCAGGTGTATCAGCCTGTTGTCCCTGAGTGACAGCACGTTCAGCTGAACGCACAAGCCGATCTGCAACAAGAGACGTGTACGTGTAACCACGGCAACAGACCAACCACAAGTGGTCCATAATAACAATGATCAGAGTATCATTATTGTCGACTATTGTGTATACTTGATGTGCACAAGATGGGACACAAACCCCAAACACAACAATGGCTGTCCAACACTAGTAGACTTTAAAGCCAACATGGCAAGTAGCAGAGTATTCTAAGCTCGTTTTAATAAATTTAATAACTTAATTCTAAGGAAGCCTTCGTGGGCAATTAGCGATTTTCTAGTAAAACTGCAAAAATCGAAGTAGACTTGCTGTTTTATGGCTCTGATCAAAGCTTTTAACTTCAATAAGTCCATCTCACCAACAATGACAAATATCCACTTTTTTCTGAACCTAAACCCGATTATGTCCTTTTAAATGAACTCTGCTGAATTTCTGAGCATTGCTGGTTGGCTTTACCATTCCTACAGTTAGGTGCTTTCTTTCAATTCTTGCCAGACCAACAAGTTACAGCATACAATTTCAAACACTAGAGTACCACAAACGAAGAAGCAACTGCACGCGAAACTTTTCTTTGAACTGAGTGGTAAATGGCCAAACAAACAAAGCACCTAAGTTGTGGCCCACATTCAACGACACTTCATTCAGATTGTAAGTATTTGTGCAATCAATCCATTTTTCACTGGCAACTCCTAGCAACTAATTTACTTTGACTTTCCAAAGTGGTTTACAATCGTACTCCGGCTTCATAATGGGAGAGTTTCAGAAAGCAATGGAGGCTGAACACATGGGACCGCTGACTCATAGCGCCACCTAGCGGCACCAAGAGTTACCCTGTATTCGCAGCGGGTGGTATAGGGGAACGGTTTGACTTCACGAAAAGGCTTATTCACAATCTACATGCTTTGACGTGATGTGTTATAAAAAGTTATTAAGTGCCTCCTCATCCTCTAGAGGTCACTGGTATCCAGTCCCAAGAGACCAGTTGTCAAGTTGCTATTTGAAAGTCTCCCATTGATGGCTTCTGACCACCCCACAGCAATACCAACGAGGTTGAAAAACATTTTGACATGACTCTGGATATAGTAACCCTCATTCAAGCACACTAACAAAAACGACGAGAGAGACATATTCAATAAAATTGTACTTAGCGTTTACTTAATCTTTTCCCCACATATGACATTTGAGACCTGGGCAGTAAAGTTCCATTCCTCTATTCATGCCAGTCATAAAATAAAACTTACCTCAGGAGGAAATTCACCAATTCTGTTTCGGTCTACGTTAAAATTGGAGAGTTTCTTTAGTTTCCCTATCGTAGATGGAAGTTCCTAGAACAAGAAGAACAAGTGTTGTTAAGAAAAACCCAGTGGGAAACGAAACTGCTAGCTACAAACAAGAAGAGAAAAGGCCCATAATCTTGCCAATTCTGGACAAAAATGTAAAAAATTGTTCATTTTCAACTTTCTAAAGGGGTCTAATGTCGTGAAGACCACAATTTTTAAAAACATTGTCTAATTGTAGCTATGGTGTGCTGTCCAACTGTTTAACACTAAGTAAACTTGATCTGTTTGCTTCTAAGGGCAAATTTAAGCGTTCCTACTAAGCCCACTTCTTGAGCTTGAACTCAAGCAGTGACAAAGTGTCAGTTATTCCCAAGTCAGGAAATTGTATCTAATCTGAGCAACGATGGACTAAGTGCCAAATTAATAACATTAAGAGACTTAAATCTTACTTAATGGTCTGATATAACACGCCCGAATTTTGAGAACCAGTTTTCTCCACTGAATAACAGGCATCAAAATGGTTCGCAAAATACGGGCACGTTATATCAGACTATTGACCAACCTGTTACACTGCTACGAAATTCTACAAAACATTGAAGAAAAAAAACAGATAAAGAGACATGACACCTGTATTGAAGACCTATTACAATGACAGTTATTCAGACACATTGACTAACATGATGTTCATTAATTTCACCTCCAAGGCATTATCAATTGGGGTTAGTCCAAGCGGGGATGGTGGCTCCCTCTGTCTAAAGTGGAGATTAAGAAGATCTCAGCTCATACCTACCGACAATAAATTCTCCGTTAGAATCAATTCTGTCAAGTCTTCGCAGCTGTAATGAATATAGAGTGTTTATCGATTGTTTAAACAGGAAAAACAAAGTACATTGCAAAGTCGAGAGTACACCCAGCTCAAGAAGTCTGGAGGTGATTCAATCAAGCAATGTCACAGAATGTCAACCAACGCTTGAAGGAATCAGTCTGCCTACAAAAGACAGTTAATGAGTATCATGATTAAGGTTACATAATGCATGTAAATACTCTACTGTTCCAACAACATATAATCATCAAAATGGAAATTACTTGTACTTCAACAACTTAAGGCTGTGTTGACTAGAGTGCTTGTGATAACATCAATATTAATGACGACAATCACGACTACTACGACGACGATGAATACAAAAACAATAGTTATGAACACAATGGCGATAATGACAGGAACAAAAACTGCGATAACCATGATTACAGGATGGATGATTGGCACGATGAAGGCTATGGCATTATCATATATAACAACACTAACAAAAACAGGAATAGTGAATATGACAGTGGTGCTGAAGATGACAATAAAAAAGCGCTACAATGTGTTGATATGTGCTTGACGTGTGCATCACTTACAGATACAAGGGTTCACCATCATTTTAAGCATTTCTTCTACACGGAGTAATACTAGAAAACTTAAAATAGCCTCTAGAGGGGGGGCAAAGCAAGTCTTCCAAACATCAATCAGTCAGTTTGGAAGATATCAACGAGGACATCAAAAGGAATTGTATACGCCACAAAAAATAGAAAATAGGAGGGTGCTGTCTTATCTGTTAACAAACCATAAGAGCTAAATTTCACACACAGATGACTCATGTGCTTTGGCAGAGACAAGTGGATGCCAAGGAAATAAAAATTGCCACAGCGTGAAGCAGCACTACACAAATATGTCGTAAAATTGACAGATGCTATCCCATCCCCAGTGCAAACATACACGCTTAAGTTTCGTAACTATTATTTACACGGTTTCATAGGTAAAGATGTAGGTCCACAAAAATAACTTGCCACAAGGGGCACATCATTCACCCAACCACAAAAAAATGAACAAGTGCTGTTCAATCCTTGATATGGATATATTTGCCAAATCTAATGAACATTCATCAAGAACTTGGTAGATACTGATCTGATAATCAAAAGTCTGTCCTAAATTACATAAAGATACATCAAAAAGAAACTGGTTTTATATTGAGGTAAACCCAAAGAAAACCAAAACTATCTCTAGGGGTCACCACAGAAGTTGGATATGTCCTACAATCAGCATGATTTCTACTCTACTTATTAGGAATACATGTAAAGTTCAAGGAGATCCTTCAAGGACAGATATTGAGCCACAGGCAAATGAAATAAACAAATTAAACACCAGGGGGTGCCACTGTTGTCAGAAATGTCCAAAATCCATGTTACCTATGCTCTTTTCAATAGAAACTTGTACATCAATTTTCAAAATGAACCTCATAGCGTTTCGGCAAAAAGAGAGGCAGACGTCAAAAATAAGAGTTGAAGATGATAAAATGGCCACCAGGAAGAGCCCTAAGCAGAGACCTGTTTGCCAAATTTCATGAAAACCTGTCATGGAGTTACGAAGATACAGAAGCAAGTATAAAAATAAAATTGCCACTAGGGAGCAGAGCAGGAGTTAGATCAGTCCGAAAGTCGTCGTCATCTGTTGTCATGTTCATGGAAAACCACATCACAAATTCAAAAATATTTTTCTAGGTACTTAGGAGATACAACTGTGGACGCCAGCCAGAGGCCAGACAGAAATGTCGGTAATATGCGCCCACATATGTATACGCACGTAGATAAAAATAATGGAAGCTATGAGAGTGACATTAACAACGAAGATGAATGATGATCCAAGGAGGAAGATTTGAGGAAACTAACCTGCCAATCTGTGAAGTCAGCACTAATAGCCTGTTTTGGTCCAGTTTCAAAATGGATAACTTTTTAAGTAGACCTGCAATGCAGACATGGGTTAAATTATCACACCTGACAAGAACCTGTTGCTGAATCAATGAGTAAAAAGCCTTCAAGACACATGTAGCACCACTTTGTGTAAAAAGACTTCAAGACACATGTAGTGCCATCTTGTGCAAAAAGACTTCAAGACACATGTAGCACCACCTTGTGCAAAAAGACTTCAAGACACATGTACCACCATCTTTAAAACCTTTATTTTGGTTTGTGATGGAACCTTTTTAAAAGCTTTAAGATGCAGCCCTGCACGGACAGTGCATGAATACAAAAATCACAATAAAATTCCACCTCCTTGGTTTCAAATTCAAACTACCGCTTTATCCCCCAAAACAAACACTGTTTACAGTAACGCTTCACCAATGGATGTCTGGATGCTTCACCAGTGAGAGCTAGTGAAAGCACATGCTGTTGTTAATGTATGCTGATTTTTTGTGAAGATTTGAGTGATATCATCGAACTCACATTAAGCACTAGCCTTACTGGAGACATCCTAGCCAGGGAGAATGACTTGGGTAAAAGCATCACACCCGCATTCAGCCGACACCCACCTCAGATACAATTTCGTTTTCCACTGATTCACTACTGCCTCAATTTTTTGCAACAAACTGGTGGTGGACAAAGTCGTGGAGTGAGTGACACAAGTTCACAAACCACAATAGAAAAAAAGTAACAAAACTAACTTTTCTGGTCATTCATGCAGACCACCCGTTGTATCTTGCTATCCTTACATTTAGTTTATATCCTTACCTTGAAGGTGTTGTATTCCAGTACTTTTATGGTCAATAGATGTCAAATCGATCAATCGAACGAACGATCAACAATCAACCTACCAACCAACCAATCAACAAAGTAACCATGAACTTCGCACAGTTGGCAACAGACTCGCGCGCAACCTACCAATTTCCTCAGGTAGCCGCTCTATACTGTTCTGCGACAGGTGCAGGTCTGTCAGATTCTTCAGTCCCCCAATCTCATCAGGAAGGAGCTCCAGCTTGTTCTCAGACACGTCGAGCTGCTGAAGGCTCTTGAGTTTGCCAAGTTCCTGAAGGAAAGTGAAACATTACTAACACCTCCATAGTATTATTGACCAAACTATGAGTATAGATGTTCATTCTTAAATTCTGCGGAGAATGCAAATGTGCAGAAGTAACAGCATGAATAAACCACTGAGCGATGATGGAACTGAACTAATTCGCAAGATGTCAATTGTAAAAAAGTAAAAGCCAATAGGTTTTTAAGGCAGGCGAATACATAACAACAAAAATTATAATCATTAGTCGAAGCAAATTTAATAATGGTAATAGCAGTAATAATAATAATAGCATTAAAAGAAACAAAAAATAATAACAATAATGATAATAGCCAATTTTGGAGAACCTTATTTCAAAATTACATCTCATCATAATCAAGGCTGATCTCATCAAGCACATAACAGTTTCCAGTTTAACATAAACAAGCGGAACCTGAGCACTAATACAGGAACCACTCCTCCTGCCTCAGGCACCCCACAACCGTTCTTATTAACATTATTCTTTCCTCACAGAAATGCTAGTTATAAAGTAATGTTACTGGTAAGAGAAGAACTGCGGTTCATGAGAATGGAAACGAGTTCATAACAAACAAAATCTGGTGCACGAGAAACAAATCAAAGCCCTCGAGAAAAAGCATTGTGTTCACGAGGAATAAACATAGACAGTAATTCAGACAATACACACTTACTGGCGGCAAGTCCAATAACTCGTTTTGATCCAGCCATAGTTCCTTGAGACTTGACAGCGAGCCGATGTTCTCCGGCTATAACATAGGACAGCACACGGATTTCCACAAAATGTAAATGCCATTCAAGTGCACGAATGCTTATTAAATCTTGGTCATGGTTTAAAGCCACACAGAGTGATAATTAGGTTAAGTCAAAATCACCAGCTCCAATCGGAAAATTTAAGCTCACCACGGCAAATCCGGCCACAAGTAATTAATGAACTCTACACACTGCATAGTGTAATCTTCTAGAATCCGTAACGCCAATCAGCCATATTAAACACTTCCAAATGTATTCCAGACAAAAAACAAGTTTTTAATAACGGTGCTGAACATGGCTTTAATCTTTGACCAAACGACGCCAATACATAAAAGTGGGCGTCAATTAAATTGATCGTCTTGGCATGGGTTAATTGAAACGAATTCAACAATTTCTCATGCTGGTACATTTCTACACAAGATAACAAAACTACAATATGATTAATCGACTAGCAAGGATGATTTACTGTCAAGGCATACAAGCATTTTCTGCAGGAACACACCAGCGCACAATAAATGTCAACGGCGTCACCAACCCAGTAACACGACAGCGTGCATCAGCTAATTGATCCTAACAACTAGCTCAACCTTGACAACTACCAACTCTACCAGAAATCACCAGGTTGTGATGACAAAACAAAAACGCCAACTTGGACAGGTCTCCTTGCCTCCATCCCTATTAGAGTACCCATTACGTTCTCTTGGGTGATAATTACGAAAGAGCAATCCAAACGCAATCACGTGTAATTCAAACGATTATTAATCACTTTCCAGTCATCTAAAGGGGAGAAAGACGCATTAGACCTAAATGTGTTTTTACAGTCAGACAGTAAATCCTGGTTAATTGAATCGGATTCGAAAGGCGCATTTTCTGAATACCAAATGCTATACTGTGGTGCAACAGGCGTTTCTAACAAATGTAGAAATTTTGTATTGTCGACAAAATTCTATTGGATCTCTTCCACATCATTTGTTTTAAGTCACATGGAGATTTCTTGAGGATTTTTTAGACCAAGTTATTGTCACCAGTTGAAGAACTAACACCCTCCGATTTCTGTTACTGAACTTTGCCAGTCAGTGGCTTCCCCGAACGCAACGGAGCCACGTCACAGGCTACCATTACGCGGATTGTGACATCATTTTGAAGTTCGTTTCTAAGATTCAGTAAAGGCCAAAAATATTGTGTCGAGTAGGTGACGCCCAGACATTTGATGGACAGCACTGGGTGACCCATACACCATCAGTTTCTCTGGGCAGCTGGCTGGGTACCGGATGCTGTTCTGCAAACATCTGGGCACCATCTCATTGGAACCCATGTGACAAATAGGTGAACTTGGATCTGGTATTTTGTGAATTCTCCAGATCTCCGTTTTGCAAGTGACCAGTGGTCAGAAACATGCTTTTGTGGACAGTCAGATCAGAAGATTATCATTTCTGGCACACGTGACAGAAGGTGGATAGGAAAGCCTAGTTGTTAAGCAGCTGCTGATCTTGTTTATAGATGTTCTTGCCGTTATCGTTGTGAGTTATTAACACTAGAAGATGTTGCACCTGCAGTTGTTGTTAACAGTTGTAGCAGTTGGTGTTTTGGTTCTGAAGACATTACTACTGATGTTTCTAACACAACCTGAACACAGAAGTCACTTTGTGTAAACAATCTTGGAAATAAACCCATGTGTAGGCATTGTTGACTGAATTGAAAAAAGTTAAATATTTATACATATAAGAAAGAAGTCAGTCAAAATTAAGTTTAAGGTTTTTTAGGACCTTAATAAAAGACCTAAACTTTAAGTCAAATATCGAAAGCACTCTGCTTTGTCAATAATTAAAAGTAAATATTTTCTGAGGAGAAAGATGCTTCTTACTACTGTATCTTTATTATTGTCGCGTGATGACATTTTTCAAGTCAAAAATTGTAAATTATCTATAATTTTGTTACAAGATATCTATGTCCATATCCTAGTTCGGTTAATTTTTACACCGTAAAAATGCTAAACCTCCTGTCATTCAATTTCTTCATCAGATTTTTTAAATTTTTCATTACGAAGACGGTAGCTTTTTAATCAGTACTCACCAATTCCTCGAATTCGTTACTGCCGAGATCTAAGCTCTCCAACTTGATGAGAGATGAGAGCGAGGCCGGTAGATATTTCAACAGGTTCTCCCGCACCTCCAACACCAGGAGACTGGACAGGCTGGAAGGACACACTATGACTGAACGAACATAAGTGGATTTTTGAATGAATATCTTTGTTTAAAACTGACTTGTACTACTGTATCCAACACTCCTACAAGCTTACGAGATACAGTAAAAACAAAAAAAAAAAAACGATTTAGAAACATGCCACCTTGATATTCTGAAGCTGCAGTTTTTACACAGAGAACATTTTTTTCAAATAAATGTTCACCAGTTGTTTTACGTCAGATTTGTCCAAGATCACAAAATCTGTCGNTTTCTTCATCAGATTTTTTAAATTTTTCATTACGAAGACGGTAGCTTTTTAATCAGTACTCACCAATTCCTCGAATTCGTTACTGCCGAGATCTAAGCTCTCCAACTTGATGAGAGATGAGAGCGAGGCCGGTAGATATTTCAACAGGTTCTCCCGCACCTCCAACACCAGGAGACTGGACAGGCTGGAAGGACACACTATGACTGAACGAACATAAGTGGATTTTTGAATGAATATCTTTGTTTAAAACTGACTTGTACTACTGTATCCAACACTCCTACAAGCTTACGAGATCTGTCGTTTACGGCCCTACGGAGGCTTTTGTTACTGATAAGTACATTTAAGCAGATAAATTCAAGCAATCAAGCAAACAGAATGTCTGTTCACTGCTAAGAACACAGAGAAATTCTCCTTTTCTCTAAATTGTTTTGGTTTAAGTTTTAAATTCCTCGATGCTTTCAGGATTCAACGCTGAGAAGGAATTTCCCAAGAGATAGGTAGATATACAAAATGAATGTTTCAAAGAGCATTCTACAGTCCTTTCAAAAACAAAAGTAACCTGTATTGTTAAGTGACAGTACACTGCAACTTGAATCGTGTGAAAAACAAATCTGCCAATCACAAAACAAGTGAATGTCATCTGAACACAAAAGTCGTGTGCCTGTGCAAATCTACGAAGATTTCTTCTCAAAGATTGTGCCCAATGATAGACAAAAATGTTTTTAACATAACCAAAATAAAGTCAACATTAAACAACTGGCTATTTATTCCAAAAAGATAAATCAAAAAAGAACAATATTCACATCATTTCTAAAGACCTACTGGTGTTTGGTAACAACAGTACATTGAATTAACTTATACAGTGTTTTGCCGATTCTGTACGCATGTCGCTTTGATGATATTTTGCTTACAAGGGTTTGTGGGACCTTATCAAAAAGCCAGTGCATTTTACTAAATATCTACATCACTATAGAAGGAAATGTTGAAACCATGCGCAAGTTAATTTCTGACAATACGCCAATCTACCATTGATATGTTACCGTAACAACTGTCAATAAAATTCAACAAACACAGTACAGTCAAAGTTAAAAAATGATATCAATAACAACACCGTTGATATTAATGCACGAAATGAAATCTCAAAAATTCTGGTTACAATTTTATAAATCATCCAAAGATCCCAATTTCTGATAGCCCCTCATGCCAAAGTGGAACATTTGAGAACGGTGTACAAAACACAGTAGTATCTGAAAATTTCGCTTGAATAATCCGACCAGCCATTTCTGAGATATAGTGTTTCAAAGTTAACCAAATGTACAGATTTATTCTCTTTCCACATGGCCCAGTCTGGTGTCAAAGTAAAACTGTGGGGCCCCACAGCATCACTGCGACGAACCACAGACTTTGCCAGAAGACCAGACTGACCATCTAAACTACAAGGCCGGGAAGGATGAAGAAGAATTCTCTTTTCTTCAGGTATCCTAACAACAAAGACAAAGGGATCAATGTTTCATATTTCCTCAACGCCAGCCAAAGCCACCTCCCGTCCACTACCAGCACTTCAGTACTTACTTTCCAAGGTCTGGAGGTAGTCTTGTGAGCGAGACATCGTTCAACGACAGGTGTGTTAAGTTACGCAACTGTGAGAAGCCTTCCGGTAACCTAAAGGTGAGACAGCAGTCATATACAGAATACCAGACAACAACAATTAATTAGCAGCTGGCACTAACGAGTAGAGAGGAAAGAAAAACATCATGGGGTGGGTTTTCCAATAGTCTGTCTGCCCTGGCTGTGACTGGATTGTTTTGTCAAGACACACTGGTATGCCAGTGACTTCTTACCCAAGCACTGACAATCTCAAGAAGTACTCTACTCAGAAAGATGGCCAACAACGACTTGGTTGCTGAGAAAAAAAACACACACTAAAATTTCACCTGCTGAATAAACAATGTGAAAAAAGGGGTAGAAATTTCTCAACAAACATAGACATTGAGTAAACTTAGTTTATCGGTAGCACATGATTTGCACTGTTTAATGGTCATACAACGTCACTTTTTTAAATCTTGTAACAAATTTGTCAGCCGTTTAAAAAAATGAAAAATGAAGATGTCTGGTGTAACTTACACTGGACAGATTTCTCTGAACCACAATTGTTCGCAAAATTCACAAACACCGTAGAAGAAAACTTGAAGAAAAATATTTTTCATACAAATTTCAGTGGCTAAACATAGTCCAGAGAATGGAAAACACAAAAAGGATGAAACTGTGTAAAATGAACAAGTAACATCATAAACCTAGATGGTGAACTTCACTTGCTCAGAAACAGAACAGTTCTGATTAATTGCTAGCTCATTCCGATAACAAAACACGACCGTAAACAGCACGCAAAAACTGCTTGGCAATCGGCCACGATTCATTAATTACTAAATAAATTAACATTGCGGAGCATCACTTAATGGCTTGTAATAGTCAATAAAGAATGCAAAAGAATCCTTAAGAAAAAATGTAAACGTTACAGCGACAGCCATGATTAACCTGTGATGGATTTGCACGTACGTGTCGGGATAATCTCGCATTATGACGGTGATGGTACTTTAAAATGTCAAGGTTTTACATTAGTGTACATTCTCATTAATACACGAAAACACTGCTAATTGGAAATTGGCGAGAACGGCATTTAATGTATTCCCGGATGAGCGACTAAATAAGAGACCTCAGCAGAGTCTGCAATGCTAATGGACGGAGATGATCTTCATCGTATTTTTATAATGAGGTGAACATTTGGCGGTGCTTTTGTTGTTTCGTTTACTGTTGAAAACGAATCTCATTGATGCCAACAGATAGTACTTGAACGTTCACTTCCAACATTATCTAAGAAGCACCTCTTGGGAACAAGAAACCAAGGAAGTCAATTGAGGAATGCATTCCATTTGAAACCAACATTAAATTGTCAATAAAAGCACTGTCGTCTAATAAAGACAGCTAGTAGGGAATTACAGACGGCTAGTAGGAAATTGTAATTGACGCAGTGCTTAAGGTTATGTGTACCGCTAATTAAAATGTCGTCTTCATTTACAAATATCTAAGTAACTAGCGACTGTCGACCCATAAAAGTATGTATTTTGTGAAACTAGAGTCGACGTGTTAAAATTGGTGGACTCTTTCTTCAGATATTGTGCTCCGAAGTTTGAAGTCATACTCAAACAGCAACCGCGGAAAATGCATATTTGTGCCAAGAGGTGAACGCTCATGGTTTTCTTCACAATTTGAGTTCCAAACTACGCTTGACAGTTGTGGCAGTTACAATATTTTCAAATTTCCGTCTTTTGCTTAGTTTTTCAAAAAGAATGCAAAATGTGTCAGTTGTAAGAGTAATTAGCTTATTTTAAGACTGAAACTGAAGCGCTTTGTCCAATGCCGATAACGCAATTCGCTGTAAGTAGATTTAAATACAGGTGAGAAGGAAACCCTAGACTAGATCAGACGTCGGTTCGATTGCAGAGATCAAAGGTATGGAACTACACAGAAATGTTTGATGCCACTTGTTAGACGAAAGATTGGGGCTTAGGAAGGATTTGCGAGAAAATTAAGGAAGTTACGATGAACTCATGTCAGGCCTTATAACCCAGACAATCTCGTGTTGGATTGGCACACATGCTAGACATGAATAGTTTGGGAGTTTGAACTGGAGCTACGATTCGTGTATCGAATGGTGCTGGCTTACACGCGAGCTACGTTTTGCATTCTGACAAAAAATATGATATATTCCGACTTTATGTGACAAAACAGTGAACACAAATGTCCACTTGGCGGTGTGGGTGGTTGACAAATAGGGCTTTGCATTGTAGGAAAACTTCGGCATGAGATTTGACTCAATTGACAAGTTATGCAAAAACAAGCATGGCTGGCTCATAACAGCCTTTCAAAAAGTGAATGATTTTCACTAAAAAACAACAACTGTTTGTGTGAAATCAATCTATATGAAATCCTCACACATTTTGATGTATGTACGCATGGCTCATATAGGACATTTGTGTAACAGGGTTACACGAAACCTTGACGAGCAACACTCAGTATGTGCTTCACTACTACAGATATTTTGGTGGATTTTAGGGTAAAAATTCTCCAGTTTGGGACAGTCTCTTGAATTTGGGAAACAGAAACTCCTGCAAAAATTGAATTTTTCTTGATTCTGGAATTTGAGACAAGAGGGATTTTGGCATTAGTCAAATTTGTCAAAGTTTGGACAATGTGTTTTTAATCTACAGAGTTGATAATTTTTCCGTACTTCCAGTGGTTCATAACTTTGAGAGGGCCAATATTGCCTTTTTCAAGAATTCAGGTAAAATGATTTTTTCACTGTCCCAAATTAGAGAATTTTTATTGTAATCCTACTAATTCAACAGCAGTCTTGTTTTAATATTGGGCTAGAGTGTATTTCCTCTATATTATTCATCAGATTAAGAATATGTAAGAACTAATGGACTAGTCTGGAAGTTAAGCCAGATATTTACAATACTGCAGATTTTAACTTGGTTAAACCTGCCTGTAGAATTTAATTTTTGACATTTTACCAATCTAACATTAATAAGGTCATGTGACCGTACATTTTTTTTAAGTAAAATTTAGAAAAAAAGCAAGGTAAGCCTTAACAAACTTCCCATTGCTGGTGTTTGACTTTTGAAAGCCCGAATCCTGTTGATGAAGATTAAAAAGAAATTGCGATTCCGACAGTAGGAGAGGGGATATTACCCTCGGAAACATTCTACATGGTAAACGTTCTCTGCGAAGTCGAGCAGTCAATGTACTGACAAAGAAAAACGAAAAAACCCAGGGTCTGCCGTCCTAAAATAGCAGAGCACTACTCTCTTTCTGAAGTATTTACTCACAATGCAACATGTGTGTAAAAGCACACAAATGCACTAGCCACAAATCCCATATGCTGATTACTATGTAATTCATCATTGTAACGCAGGCAAACTGGTAGTGCATTTTGAGTTGCATTGCCGACATCAGGAAATCGAAATTAACCACAAATTGGTCTTTTCTTGTTAATAAACTAGGGAATGCCTGAAATTTGAAAAGTTTGTCAGGTGCCAGTGTATCTTTCTACTTCAGCGAAAGAGGAGAATTCAACACGGGACGGGTTTTCAAACATCATGAATTTAAAATGCGCAATACATCGGTCAGAAGCCAACACAAGAACCACTACGAATATACCATTTCTAAATTCTCTGCGACAGAACGAAACGATTTTAATCCATTTCTAATTGACATTGTTAAGGGACACTTGAGAAAATACCAACAACATATTCCACGCAGCCATTATTGATTTATCAAAATACGCTAATTCTGCAATCATTTTAGCACACAACATGGCCGACAAGTAAAATACGACTTCATCAGATTTCACTAGAAAAATAAACATAAAATTTTTTAGTCCATTACTTGTGCAGGTCGTACTGTAGACATGTAATGATACAAGACTTGGTAAAGCTTTCATTATTTGTTTGCAAAGTAATTGGGTTTTGAACAATGAAGAGATGACAATTTTGACAATTCTTTTCGTGTGAAATAGGTGGAGATTTACCATGCATCCACTGCATCAGTTGAGTACAAAGAAGAGAAGAGAAGATTGGGTTTAGCTTTGTTGAGACGGCGATGTTCCTCCCAACAAATCCAACAGAAAGAACACGAACTAAGGAGAAAAAATGCTGCTCTTACAAAAAACGCACAAAGCGCAGAGCAAGGTAAATATTCAGAATGCAATGCAGGAGATTTACAACCCCGGTTGCTGCGGCAACACAGCCTAACAAGTCCTCAAACTAGCCTCACTAAGGGTAATTGGATAACTTGGAGGGAAGCAGACTTACCTGGATATAGGATTACTACTGAGGTCGACCACTTGTAGGTTTTTACAGTACTTGATGTTGTCTGGGATCTCACCCAGGTCTGCAATGAAAACACAAGAGAACAGTTCAAATCTACGGACTAGCATGGTGGAGTATACGGCACAAATGTTGCGTGCACTCAAAACGAGATTTCTGCGAAATTGTGGCAAGCGGTGATGTAGGATGGCCGGTTCCCGCTGTTGCCTGTAAGCAACCGATCTCACTTCTCGAAGGCTGGCAAACTGTGTGTTGTAAAACTCTTTAGTATGGGAAACATTGTGGTGGACAAGTAGAACTTTATTTTGTCAAATTTCAGAACAAGATTAACTTTTAAGAAAAATTTAGTCTCCCGTTAGCATGGTTTGTACAGTGAGGCTTTAACCAAACAAGATTAAGCCAATTTTTGAGCATTGTTGTACAGTAAATTGCCTTGAAAAATGCAAAAATGAGAATTTAAGCAGTTTTCCCCAAATTGAAGATTTTTTACCACAGGCAAACTCACAGCATCATCAGAAATACCTTTAAAGGTGCATAGGAGAATATCTAAACTTTAAATTAAACCGAACTTTTCATATTTTACATAAATGAATCATGATCTTTACTCCGGGTACAAAAAAACCCCCAAAGCTGAGAGCTGAGTCCCAACATTCACTCTAACAATAATCGCAAAAAAAACAATCGGAGTCACCGAAAAAAACAGATTTGCAATTTTTGTTAGAGAATGCAAGGACGCACAATTTTGGGTTTTTCGCATGATTTGTTTCGATACACATAAAAGTTTGGTTTGATTAGAATTTTAACCACCTTATTCAAAACACTGGGGTCCAGCAACTTTCAGGCAAATTATGCTCAGTAGGGACACAATACAAAGGAGACAAGGAATTTCACTTTGTCTAAGTTCCCAACAACAGTAAAAGATAGAACTAAAGTTTAACCTCATAGTTATTTGTTTAATAGTGTGGACTACCATCCAACATGTGGTGAAAATTTGAGCAGAGCGAAAAATGGTCATTTCAGCAATTATTGTTGTCCACATTGAAGAATTTCACAATACTCGGTTTAAATCTTGTATTTGAGACAGCACGAGGAAAGAACTATGTCCTATAGACATGTTGCATGAAAAAACAATGGATTGCCTTGACTAGATAGATCCCGACAAGTTAGCAGATTACCCGACAGCAACATTATGTTTTATGAAAAATCAAATTGCCATTAGTAACCGATATAATCGGTCTACGACACACTTCATATAAGTCAGATAAGCACGGATTAACACATTATTGCAAAAATATTACTTCCCATATTCTATCATTTCCAACGGCAAGTACATAACGAAAGACAAAAAATGCTTGGTTATAATCTCCAAACAAAAATAAAATGAAAATGGGAATAGTACGAACACTGTTCACACCAAAGCAGTTTAAAGGTTACGTATAACTCTGGTCTGAACAATAACGACTGTATAACAGTTACGACTACAGAAGGAGCTACAACAGTGTTTGGTTCATCGGAACACAGCTATAAGGTAAAAGACCAACATTAAATTCTTTTGATTTTGCAAAAGTTAACACAAGAGAACAATGTGAATCCAAATAATAGTTATGATGTTTGCAAAGAAGTCCCCTTCTAGACCAGGGCACGTGGGTCCACCACCATCGCCACAAATTAGATACACCTGTTGTAAAATAATTGATGACCCATGACCCCAGGTCCCAGTAACACTCATGAACCTTCAGGTCAGGATTTAACAGTCATTGGCAAGCAAGAATGTAGAACAATGGCTAAAAATTTACTGAAAGCCAATGACAGTCACATTAGAAATTTACACTGATTTCTATAGTCACTGATTACGTGATGCAGGACCTTGCAAAAATGTCCAAATATGGTCCACTGACCCACTCTACAGTTTTGAAGATATTAGGGCTAAATATACACACTTGTGGATAGTCACCTCAACTACAAATAATGTAATACAATGACTGAGTAAAAATATCTGGTAGTGAAAACTTTCAGGAGTCATTCACACCAGAGGTCAAATTTGAACACATCTTTTTGAGACTGGTGCAATCTTACTATGATGGGAAAATAAGCACCCCACATACCATGGTTGGATCAAAATAAACGGCTTACAATAAACACTCACTAATTTCACATACAAGCAACAGCCAAAATTGCTCTTTTCTCGATTTTTGAAAGCATCCGATTTGAATCAGAATACCTACAATCTCTTAAGACATTGGATCACTGTAGCTATGGTACAGGTTTTCAAAATTGTAAAAGCATTTATTTAGCACTACATTTCGTTTATAAAAACGAAAAAAAAAATTATCCACCATATTGTGTCCTAAATCGCTGAGATTTTACAGCAAGGTATTATTTACAAACATCTCTTTCATCTGCCATACCAGAGAGTTTAAGCTTTAGCCAAAACCTTGAACAACTATGTCTAAATGACTTTTTATATCACACTGCAGGCATTTCAATCTATACCAGGAAATTGAACATGTCGAATCACCGTTAAGCCTACGTGACCGATTGGTGATCCAAGAAATGTTCATCTGATAGTGTAGCACAGAAAGGCTTGAAAATCTATGTTGCACCAAATATCACAGAGCCGTTGTCAACCGAGATGTGAAAATCTATTGATTTTGAGACGGTTCTCTACTGTATGTCATGTGTACCAAACACCATATCTGTTGCAGTGTTCAAACTGGGTGCTTTATGGTGTTTGCAAAGATCTGCGCTATGTTTGGAAATCTTGAGCTACTTTAGGGAATCTCGAGCCATGTGTGAAAACTCTAAGCAATGTTTGAAATAGCATTGCATGAATAGTTCATATTTTTTATTCCTGTGCTGGGAAAACGATGGCAAAATGCTCAGCAAGTAAAATATGTAACTACAATAAAAACTCAATAATTTCAGACAAAAATAATTGCCAAAAATGCCCGTTTTATTTTCCAAAGGCTTTTTATTTAAACTTTGTGACTGTAGCTATGGAACACAACTTGATCATGGAATGTCATTTAGTTTTGTGGTATATATGTTTTATGAAATGAAATGATAAAATAAAATTTCAGTTGTCAGCCATATTGCATCCTAAATTTGTGAGATTTTGCAGTACAGAAATTTCAGTGAATGAGCGGAATGTAGGACTAGGATGCAAAAACACAACACCGTACATGTGATTCGCGCTGTGTATGGATTTATGGTGGTGGTGTTTATTACGAAACGAGTTCTTTCCAGAAAAAACTGACAGTAAGAACTTTATTAATTTGGCAAAAGAGAAACAGCAAAATCATACCCAGGTGAACATACATAAAAATTTCTTCAGTTTTGGGGCACAATATGGCAGACGAGAAAATTAATTTTGCTTTTAGCATGGTTTGTATGGCGTAGCTATTACCAAACAACACGTGGTAAAATTTTGAGCATTAGCGACAAACACGGTAAGATTTTGAAAAATAGAAATATGCAATTTTAAGAACAATTTCTGTTCAAAATTGAAGAATTTTTACCGTAATAGCCTTCACTGAAGATTCAACTCAGCAAGCACTTAGAGATTGTTCACCTTCTCACACGCAGATAAAGTACACGCTCACCAATTAAGTACACAACATTGTGGACAAGTAAAACCTTACAGAAGTTATCATATTTTGACATAAAAACATGCGTACCAGCACCAAATCAACACTTTTCCATGTTCAAGCTCTGTACCACAGCTACCAATAGTGTTTTGAAACTCTATAGGCACTAACAGTGTTAGATGCGTTTGAAAAATGAAAAAACAGCAATTTTGACAGTTATTTTTACCTGAAATTGGGGAGATTTTACCTTACTACCTTACAAGGGTCACACTTAGACACACTTTATTTCATGCATTTGAAAACAACTTGTTCACAACACAGACCTCATTGACACTGATCAGATTACTGGGAAGAATTCCACAGACATCATACACATTCACACACTCAGCCAAGACTGGTCAAAGAATTATGTTGTGAGTCAGTTTAAAAACATTAGACACCTGAGGAGCATTAGCAATAGGTCCTGAGAAAGCAACAACTCAGCAGATCACTGCATGCTCAGCAGTGCGCCAATGAGACAACACAATCATAAAAGTGGTATTATCTCTCTTGATACGACCTCAAAAAACAACAACGAAAACAACAATAACCGATTTATTACAAATCAGGTTAAGCTCGTTTGCTCTTCGAACCTAGCATCCGATTACGATGGAGTGATTTGTTGTGTTGGTGAGAATTTAGAATACAGTATTTGCTTCCTCTAGGCAATTACAGGCTACCAAACACTCCATTCTGAACTCTCTCATAGCACAATAGCTTCAAACGTAGCCAAAGGATGAAGGAATATGAGCTTTCATTAATGTTTCAGTGCCGGCCTCTCATAAACAACCAAGCATAGGCTTGTAATTAAGACAAGAAACTAATTAATAATCAAGGAAATAAATCTAACCAAGACAGCAGTCTTAATTAATCAACAGGCCAGCAAGCTGCAGATGAAATTTAATACTATAGCAGATATTACTAATATCAGATAACTTAATTATTCATCAGAGTTATGAATACAAAACATGCCTTCAATTCAAGAGTAGAACCAGGATACTAGAGACAAATAGCAGCACCTAATGGATGCTGGACGGCAGTGTGTCAAGAATTTAATGTTCCGTATCATTTCTGATAATCAACAAAATTGTTGTGGTGTAAGGAATCTATTCCTGGCACAATGAGTAGGTAAGTTTTAGTAGACTGAAACATGTCCCTGCCAACATGATGCAAAGTGATCTCAACAATCACCCACAAGTTCAGTAAACAACATATATAGGGTAATTTCTCAATTTGGAGATGTGATTTGAGTTTTAATTTCTAATAAGTTACCCAGGGTCCTCAATCCCTCAATTTTGGGGCCGAATATCGGTCCCATTACCATATCTCAACAATACTGAAGAATCATGGGAAATTCACCTCGCGATGCCCCAAAATTCCCCTCAAGTTATTAAAAACTTCTCCTCGACAATTTGAAAGGCCATAAAATGTTAGTTTTGGTTACTTGATGAAGAGCCAATGAGGGCTTGCAACAAGGTAGGGGGTGTTATTGATGGTGATCGGGAGGTAAAAATTTCTCCTCTGCACAACCTCAATCTCAGCAAATTCTGCACAGGTTGACAATTACTAATGCAAAAGCTCCCTTCTTATGAAACCATGAACTGGTCAATTTTTCAAAATCGACCACCGTGTCCGAAGAACATTATTTGGGCAAATGGCACAATTTCACAGGAAACATGCCGCACTATAACAGTAATCTGACCTAGAGTGGTATTCAACTGCAGTCACAAGTCATTGGTCATAAACATCCTGAAACTTTGGCAAACCCATTTTTGACGCCCAATTCCTAAAACCCAGAATGAACCCCTGCGGGGAAGGTGTTAAATCAAACATAATACTACACAGAAGTTCATAAAGAGAAAAGAAATCAATCTTCAGCAAGACATTGAAATAAAGACTGAATTGCTAACGCTTCCTGGTGTTTTGGGTTTGTCCTAATGTTCATATTTGACTAATTGTAAACACGCGCCAATATTCCATGGAATGAAACTTGTCTTTAAAAACATAAACTGTGACCAACAGTCAAACAGTTATTGCCGGAAGTTTACAGTGATTATTGGAATCTGGTCCTGAACAGCTTGCTGAACTTCATCACATCCTCCAAGTTCCAACAAGGCCTTCACTTAGCAAGTGTCCAAGGCAACCAAATGGAAATCCCACTCAAATTAAGACACCTTAACCAGAACACCAGGTTCAGCATCAGGCAGGGCTTGGAATGACCAATGACAAAAAAGGAAAATTTTCCAGGTGAAATAAATAAATAAATACCCTTGTGTGAAACAAAAAAATTGTGTTGTAAAATTTAAGTGAAGTAAACATTTTTGCACGAATATGGTCAAAATAACGATACAAAAGGACAAAAAAGAAGGAACTAGAAATCAAGTAAGAGGAAATTGAAACTAAAAAAGATGGAAATTCCAAGCCCAGATGAGGACGGTAATCGGTGAAGTAAAGTTAAGTAACATGCTAACAACATAAAACATAAGTCAAGATATGATGTAATATGGGATAAACTGTAATGTAGACACATGTACCATACAAAACTGTAACAACAGTTTTGGCATGGGATCATACAACCAGCAGTCAGGTGCTACTGACAATGGTTTCCCACAGAAATCGGGGAAACCTATTTTCAATGACCAATTTTTGAAATCCTGTATGAGCACCTGCACTCCAAATCTATCATACTGGTAGGCGAGATTCAAACGGTCACCCACTGACACCACGGACAGCAACATCCATAGTATGTGTACCAGTTAGGTTTACGTTACTCATATGTAACTAGAAAATGCTGTAACAAACTCTGTACTGTTTCTCATAAAGATTTGCTTTCGTTGACACTCGCGGACACTGTTCCTTTTAGGAAACAACAAACCGTGGAAAACATTAATTAACGGTCCATGGGCCTTTATTTAGCTCCCCCTCCCTCTAGTAACCCATATCAAATCAAGCCCAGTGACAACCCCATTGGGACTGGGTCATGGTAGTTCATTCAACAGCAGTCATAGTCATATAGTCAGAAGTCATTCAACCTATCCACAATGGGCAATAAAGATGACAATGACCTATCACAGGGCTCATCTCCCAGGAGTCCTCATGGGGTATTTCAAGTATGCACTGTCAGAATACACCAGCATTCATCAGCTTACTTATTGAGATGAATGAAGAGTTGAGTTCTCAATGTGTTTATGCCACAGTCTCTGTGTTATGCAATGGAACACTTGACTCCTGGGCACTTCATGAGGACCATTCCTGAAAGCCACTACAAGGTGGCGTGGTAAAATCTCACATTGTTTGGCAAACAAGAGAAATCCCATGTTCAAGACAAGTAGCAACAAATAAATGCTTCGTCATTTTTAAGTTCAAAACCATGGCTACCAAGGCACAAGGTTTAGAAAAATTGCAGACATTCACAGCAACCTTAGCGACAACAGTCAGATAAAACGTGCCCTTACTTTTGAGAACCAGTTTCGTGCCCGTTATTCAGTGGAGAAAACTTGTTCTCAAAATTCGGGCACCGTTACCATGTTAGAAACCTTTGAAAGATGGAAATTGATTTCACTAAGTGCATAATAAGGTCTGTACTAAGTAAAACGTAATACTCAACCATGAGACGCTCAAAATCTAACATTGAAATTTTTTTAATTCACCAAACTGTCCAAATTATAACAGAATTTCTCAAATGTCACAAAACTGGTGCTTATGAGAACAGGGGCAAAACAGAGTTAACCAAAGCAGTGGAAAAATGGGTTAAAAAATGTCAAGTAGGGGTTATTTTTAGAGAGACATGTGCCCGCATTGCTTTAAAAAATCATCAATTCCAGCTGCAATAAACATATGTAAATATCACCTCAAAGCAAGTGTGCACTATTTTTGGAAATCGATAATGAAGTGTCGTTGAACTTGTTTTGTCTGTGTAAAAGTGGCACCATAATTCTTCACTAATTTTGCAGACAATATGGCTGACAATCGACAAGTACAACTTAATGTTGTTAAATTTCTTCACAAAAGTAAAAGACAAGCATAGCCAGCGGCGTGTAGATGTCATAACACTCGCTTAAGTTCTCAATACTTGTAAAAAGGTAACTGGCCATTGAAAAATTTTTGGCAATTACTTATGTGCAAAGTACGTGGTGAATACCGAACTCTCAAAAAATGAACACGCCAAGTATAACGACGACAATTGCAACATTTCTTTTTAGTGTTACAGGTTAAAGCATTAGTAGATGCTCATCGTCAGAAAAAGAGCCCCTCTTCATAGAAAGAGCACATTGGCAGAGAAGGAGCCCGTGATAAGAGAAAGACGTCGTAATCACCGATAAAAAAGCTCACTATATGAGATATAGCTTATCAGTAACACAGCCCATCTCTAACACACACTACCTGTTGAAAAACCATCTGCTGTTGAAGTTTTTTAAACCCCTATGTAGCCACTCATAACAGAACCAGTAAGTTTATCGCCACTCCAGAGGCATGCACCTGCTGTAGCAACAGGGGCAAGCAGAGCCAATTGTTTTGCCATTCTGTCCACACTCAGACAAGAAAAATGAAAACATCTCCAGTCAACACAAAGCCAATGACTGATAGGCCTTCTACTATAAACAGGTGGTAAGGTCAACTTGGCGTGGTTAGGATTTTGAAGCACCTACGTCTTAAGGATAAGGAAACACTAAAAAAATATTTTTAAGCACAAACTTTGAATGTTCAAAAATTTAACATTATCATGACGGGGTAACCTTATCAATGCAGTACTTTCCATGAAGGTGCTCAACACAACCGCACCACATTCACATACACGAGGTAAGACTGAGCAAAGGCAAGCACACTGAAACATTTTTCGCCACTATTTTGTTTTCATATTAGAAAATAACAATAGTACTGTGCGCTGGCAATGGCAAGTACAACTTTTACCCAACGTTATAATTTTTCTTTGTTTTTATAAGATGGGGCAAAAATGAAAAGCCGTGCTTAGAGAACGTTTACACATTCACAGTAAAATTGGAGCTCAATTCTCGTACCCAAGACACAAAGACACCTTTGGATTTGGAACCACTTTTTTTGGTTATGCCACACTTAACAAAGTGTGGACATGATCACTACCTCATCAACAGTTTCGAAAAAAAAAAATTATTCACTGGAAAAATGGGTCGTTTGAACAAGCATGAGGCTGAACGTTGGGAGTCTTTGGATGTGAAAAAGTGGGTGGATTGTATTAATTTGTGCCCAAAAGGTGTCACCACAGCAGAGATGGTATTAGAGTTGCTTGCAGCAAAGTAGAAAGTATCAAACAAAAGATAATCCAGAATGTACAATTGAGCATTATGTACATTGAACATCCTGAAACCAAATCTTGTTTATTTGAAACTAGCCAGCATTCTTAACTTCAGCCACTGAATTTATTCATGGGTCAGGCTATAAAGTTGAATTACAGGACAGAATTGGCACTTACCATTTCATAACTGAAAATTTCTTGCGGCATGTGCAGCTTAACAAGAGCCAAAGGGAATAAGCTATCTCAAAACAGCAAAATTTGAAACATGGTGCAAATTCCGTGTTAAACCATGTTTTCACATCCCAACCATCCTTTCTAATAATTCACAAAAACAAAGTTCTATAATCATAGAATATCTGTCATTTTTACAACGAACTTAGGAAAAAATAGGCACCACAATGCATTACTCAATTTCAATAATTCCCCTTCTAAAGCAGAAAATTTCACACTTTTCATACTAACTTCTCAGCTTTTCAAGCATGGCTCAAGACTTCAAAACATTCCAAACAACCAATGTCCTGTTTGAACACACGTAGCGAAAACATTGCTGTAGATTTTCACCAAATTTTGTGCATGGGCTAAGAGTGGAAGCTTCCATTAAAAGGAACACCTTCAGTGAAGTGCCATCTGTTCTGAAGTTAATCTTGAAGGGGTAGGGTGTCTCCAAATACTACCACTGCCACGGACATCTGGCAAAGTGCCATAGAACACAAAGCAGGCACCTTGGATACTAAGTCCAAGATGGTCTGAATTCTGTAGCAATTCAAGAGGTTTTCACTTCCCAATATATCATCAAACAATACATGTAAGGCGTACAAATAAACCTATTATAAAAATAGGAACGACCAATGTTTTAGTGTTTTACAACACAGACTAACAATGATTTATTTTCCATTGTGGGTGTCACCATGAATAAAAAGATGTGACTCATAGTTCGATATTGACATCGTTTTCATACAGTCCACATTACCAGGGTTATAACAGTGCACGATAAGATAAAATAAAAATCTCCCATAAAACACAAGCACAGCCAATCAGACAGCATGATAAGGTGAAGTCTCACACCACTCAGGAGATTCAGCAGTACTTAACTTGTTTTTATCCTTTTACTGGGCATACATGTAAAAGATTAATCTTAAGTTACAAATGGACAGTAGAAACAGCTGTGGCTAAAGAAGACAGATGGTAAAGAAAAAACCATGACTGCATTAGGCTCACTTCCAGAAAACCAAGCAAATGAATGAGACAGAAAATTGATGAGATAAGTTGTAGTTTTGCCAAATGAAAAAATTGTAGACTGTTCAACTTGCATTTCAAAACGTCCTTGTGAGAATCAAGGTACGCAGTACGCGTGTCTGGGTAGATAAAACATTCCAGGAACATTTATTGCAGTCGTTATGAACTTCTAAGTTCTCTCCATTTGCCCTCTAATGACACAGCTTCCATTGATCTTGAGGATGAAATGTCAATTAACACCAGGTAAGTAGTCCAGGTACTTCGTGCACAATTTATGCAAATGATAGCTGATTGAATGTGTGCCGCGCCAAGCACGACACTTCCTTTTCAAGGATCATGACTATCGCTGAATTCACCACAAATTATGAATGACCTACCGGTACTGTTAGCCACTGCGGATCAAATACATCATCATATATCCCTCATTAATGGGATATTCATACCATCGTCAAAGGGTTGATGTTTTTTATCCAGTGCCAGTTTGTACGGATGTTATTTTAACTTTGGTTTCGGATGGAAGTTAAGAATGTTAAGTTAACTTCAAAATACAGGGATGGATTTAAGAGCAGAACACTTCTCTGCAATATGAAAAACTAACTTTGGAGTCATTGGAGCTATCACCAGGTGTCGGTGTCAATAACGACTCATACTGTGGCATCATTTGATAATTTTACTTCAAAATTCTCCATTCTACCACCACTGACATTTGATTTAATATCTAAGTATGCTTCATACTTCACAAGACCCTCTGAAACATTTAGCTAACTTTGCCCTTTACACTGACACTTCCCTGGATTCAAAGTTAAGTTCGTACGAGAAAATCCTGAAATATATGTTTCCTTAGCACCCAATATGACAGAAAAGTATTAATTTAATATTTTCTTATTCAAATTTCTAAACAAATTGAGTTAAAGATCTACTTGTTAGAGCCATTAAGAAATGACAATGAATTTTAGTATAGTCTACCTTTTCAGCCTTACATAGCAAAATTAAAAAATGCGATTTTGACAACTAGTTCAGTGCTAAGTAAAGAACTGAAAGATGGCCATTTTCCAATACAACACTATACCAAGCAGTCAAATCATCAGTGCGGTGTCTAGGATCTTCAAATGATTCACATTGCTACATTGCCCGAATAAAAGAACTTACAATTCATCTTTGTTAGCTCAGTACATCTGGACTGCGCTGCACAAAGGTCCCACTTGATATTTGTGACCAACAATCGCATACAATCAACAGAACAACCGCCATTACTCAAGCATCATTTGAAAACACACAAGCAAATAAATGAAGCAATTAGCCCAATGAAGTTTACACATTTAGCGAATAAAAATTTATGTCTGTAGAGGAACAGCGTGTCATTTTTACTCGATTCTTGCAACTCGTTTAGGTTAATGAGCACGTACAAAACGATGGACATCTGAACGTGCACACAACAGACCAGTTACCAGAGAAAAGGAGAGTCTCTGTGCCCATACCTCAGTGCAGGAATGTCTACACAGAGTAAACTGCACAAGTGTGAAGCTAATAAGTACAACATCCATCTTTTGAACAAACTGATTGGGCACACGCTACGTAAAGCAATAAAGTGTCAGTTCGATTTTTATTTTGTCGTTTATACCCAATTATCATGTCCTAGGGACAACCTGTGCTGGGGCAACTGCCTGTCACAGGGACACGTTCAGGTACTGAAGAAATTCACATTCTTGAACAACAGTTATGTGACCTCTTGAACAGGAAGCCTAAAACAAAGTTACACAATGTAGTATACACACCCCTCATGAGACTTAGGGAAATAGAAGCAACAGAGATCTGGTCAAAACAAATTATGGAAATGTGGAGATGGTTAGGAATGTATTATTAGAGTGAAACAGGGCTAATTTTAGATTTTAGAGGGGAACATTCCAACATTGGTAAAGAGCAAATGGGTTACTGACAGGTTACATCAAATCAATGTTTACAAATCCACCCAGCTGGTGGAAACCTAATGAAAACCAGGGGAGAATCCTGTGATACAAGGGGATGGAGAACCATATCTACCAACACACACCGAACCAGGAAAGAGGGATTGAAAACTGGTCACTACACAGTGTTCTCCGTGACCTGTTTTAACATGTCCTTGGAGACCTGTTTTCCAGCACTTGCGGCATACAATTGACCGGAGACCAGTTAAAAAAATAGGAAAGGCACTGCCAACATTCAGTACTGCCAACATTCAGTGTTCTCCGCGGCCTTTTTCAGCAATGATACGGCAAAGTTGAAAAATTTCAAAACAGCACTATTTTACCTATCAAAAACATCTGATGATGCCCTAAAGAGAAACTTAACCTATCCTGGCAGCTAAGACAATAGTGCACAATAACTGCACATTTCATGTATACAAGTGGTGCCATGTGTACTATATCACTCACTAGAACTCAGCAACCTAGCTAGGGTACAATTATTATACTGGTCTCAAATACCACTGAGGAAATCTGGGGAAATTCTCTTAAAAACAGAACTTAGATAAATAGATTTTATTGTGACAGTAACTTTGTTTCTTAAAGAACCTTGATTTAGCAGTGACACCTAGAGGCTAAAATAAGACAACTGTTCTTATCGCAAGTGTCACCAAAAACCGTACTCACTTAAAAACATTAAACGACACCTTCTTCCGTTGTAACAGTTAGGAAATGTTCACTACTGAAAAACTGTATACCTCGTAACTCCTAAGTGATGTACATCAATTGAAAATTTGCCCTGAGTTTGGAATTTCCATTAATGATAACATTACCATCATCGTCACTGCTTCAAATTAGACTTAGCAACTACTGACCATACCCCATTGAAACTGAAAAAATGCCAAGGGGGTTACAATGCCTTAATGTGCACTACAGACATGGTTAGCTGCTGATCGCTTCAGGGACGTTCATTGGCATTCCCTCACTTCTGAAACATTGGAGTTTTCAACTGCAAAGACTACTACTACACTTATTCTAGGCTGTCTGGCTTATAAAGTTAGTCAACAAGTAGATGGGTTAGAACGGTTAGACAAACATAGAGAACAACCAGGAAATGTTTAGATTATCAGACCCAAGTGATCAGACCCAAGTGATCAGACCCAAGTGATCAGACCCAAGTGATCAGACCCAAGTGATCAGACCCACACGATCAGACTCGCTTGATCAAACCCACATGATCAATATGTCAGTGTTTGTACCAAATTAACATGTTTTGTTGTACTAAAGGCAGACACTGAACATCTAGAAATCTGAACAGCATTCACCTTGATCCAATCTCATATTGCATAACAAGACAAATGAAGTTTATAGGCAACTCATTACCACTCATAACAATGTCTCATAGCTATAAGTTCACTGTCTCATAGCTATAAGTTCACTGTCTCATAGCTATAAGTTCACTGTCTCATAGCTATAAGTTCACTGTCTCATAGCTATAAGTTCACTGTCTCATAGCTTTAAGTTCGCATACTGCAACACATCAATACTTTATCACCAGTGAACAATCAATGAACAACAGCACATGAGAATTGTCCCAATAACAAAATACAAACATCATGTGTCATGTCTGGCAAAAGCCAACATCAAAACATAACATGGAGTGTTTCAAGGAAATATCTTTCTGCCAGTACTCAGCAATAAAGGTCACCCTCTCATGAACTGGGATGAAAAACATTTATAGGTGAATTCTTGTACCGGTAGTTACAAGATCACAAGCAACATTACCAAGACTTAGACATTACGCTACTTAGCTTGGGCTAAATTTGAACCTAAAGTACTTCTAAATGATGTCAACACCATACAACCAAAAGCTAACCTTGCAACAAATTTTTCAGAGCAACCGCTCATTTCTATGCCCAGGTTAAGGTATGTACACAGGTCACAGAAAATGTCAGTGACAGGCAATCTGTATTGCAAACAACTGATAATTGTAAAACATGGTTTAGTTCAGACATTTTATCATAAAGCAGTTCTCCAGTTAGTCATAACTACTGCAATTCTCCACTTACTAAATGCGCAAAAATAATTACGAAAACAGTCATTTTCCATTTTTCAATTGGCTGATTGCCTTTTTTTGCAAATCGGAACTTTAGCAGATCTTGTTTTATGACATCTACACACAGCAAACTGCGCTTGAAATAGACCAAAATGTTCTTAATCTTTATTTTTGAGGATAAATTTAACAAAACAGAATTACACTAGTCGGACATATTGCACTATTTATTACATGAAGAATGAGCCAATATAGTTTGTCAAGCAGCGACCACAATAAGACATTGAAGAGCTAAATTTCCAAAGCCGTCAACAGATTTAATTTTGAACAAACTGGAAACACTTAGGAACTTAAAGACCACAGTTAACTTGGAACTTGAAAACAATCAACTTCACCGAATTCGAAATAAGCAAAGAATTGACAGTCGTTTTCCTCGCAACACTTTGGTACCAACTGCATACTTACCAATCAACAGGCCATACACTAAGTTACTGGTTAAAACGTTAAGGTAAGGCAATTTCCATTCCCACTGCGAAACAGTGAAACGGAATCTCCCGAGTAATAAAACGGAAAGAATGGAATTTTACGTTTTCTTAAAAGATTTCTCTAATTTTGAAAATGGAAAATCAGGGTCTCAACAGGTGATAAAACAAACCAGTATGTAACAACAAATGTGCAGCTCACAGTCCTCCAACAGTGAATGTCAGTGGTCCCTGTGAGATCACCAAACCGCAGTGATGGATCAGCTTTCGAGCCAGGCGAGCTCAAAAAATCATCTCCGTCTTATGATGTAAATTTTAAATGTCAAATTACACAGCTAATAGTAGCTCAACGGCCAACGAGGGAATTCAATCGAATGTGGGAACCACATTTCTCCAGCCAACGAGTCCGTTTTCGCAGTCAATTAGTTGCAACTTGCATGTACCGTACGTCTGGGAGATTCAAGACCTAAGGTTCGAGTAAAGACTGACCTTCACCAGATACACTAAATGCCACGTAATCACCAACAGTTTTCAAAATAACAGCAAGGATCTTTGTCACTCAACTTTTTACATCAACTCAAAGGAAATTTTACACAAGTTCGAAAAAAGTGTCAATTTCTAATAACCAATTAAAACATTAACAAAAGTGGCTATAAACCATCACAAAAACTTATTTTTTGACTTAGACCACATACCATTAAGCAAATGATGTTGAATTGTTCCTAATTCGGGCAAGAGGTGATTTCTGGGCACAGAAAAAATGTCAGTTCATTATTGCTCAAAAGCAGACTCAACAATTGGTAATAGTCAGATGTAACACTTGCAACCAGAAATCACCATTATGAAACAGAAACACCGATTCTATCCCATAATTCAACATTTCAGTCTAGTCCATCAAACAATTCAGAGGTCGCCATTCTGTCAATATACACTAGAAACATCTGGAGCGTACTCGCGCACTACTCAACTATCATTTGCATGATTTTGTTCTTTCGTGAGTGCCTTGCATCTACAGAACATTTCCCAGTTTTATATCACCACCAGGGTAAGTAGTTTAAATAAAGTCAGTTTCTTTGATGAAGCATGGATTCACGCCACTTTAAAACAGCTCCCACCAACAGGAGCAGTGTTATCCATCTTCGTTTTAATATGTGTCGCCGCGACCTGTTGCCTCACATTTATTTATATATTTAAACTTCTTTGAAAGACTGGGTGACCACTTCAGTGAATACACTGATTTTCAAGTGGACCCAGTCAGAAATAATTACATGAAGTAAAATACAGAGCTATGTACAATTAGATTGAAAACATTAATAAATAAAATAAAGTAGCATAAAAAATAGTTAATGTGTACAATTAGATGCATAAATAAGATAAAATAGAGTGAAACGATAAGCTGAGGCCCACAGTCCCGAACCACGCACAAAGTCCCAGTATTTCTGGCAGTCCCCACTCCCCAGCTGGTTGAAAGCGACAGCAAGTCTGTAGGTGCAAGTTCTTTCGCCACATTTTGTTTTTAGGTTTATCTGGTACCAAGCAGCCAGAAACACTCGCTCTAGTATTGTAAATGTGAGAATCTCTGACTGCTTTGAATTTAGTAGTGAAGTAATTAGGTGTGAGGCTATGTGTGGCTTTGTACACAATGTTTGAATGGTTTATAATCAATTAGAGAAAACCAACAACATTGCCAGGTAAATTGGGTCTAATAATCTAAATTAGGCCAAAAACAACTTGTCATTACATACGGTAACAAGTCAGACAGGTAAGTGTTCATGAAAGATCGCGCAACTGCAATTACAATTACACTATAGCCTCCCCCAGGTACTCGTGACAACTTGTAGCGATCTGGGATTTTTACCAGGCCACCAAAGAAAACCCGAGGTCGCTTTGGTGACACACGGGTTACCAAGCCGAGTTAATTAATCTTTCCAAACTAGCAAGACTATGGCCTAACAAATATAAAGAATGCAGTGCAGCCTCAAAATGAACATGGATTACAAACCACAGCAACAAGTGTGTACTCTATAGAATGTGCTTTTCACAGCTTGACATTTTTCAAAAGCATTTGCCTTTTCGTAGGTTGGTCTTATGAACGGCATACCTCAGAAACCAGAAAGGTCACACTTCACAAAACAAGATTCAGACAAATTTTCACCAAACTGATTCAAATCTCCACAATAGTGACACGCCCCTCTTACGAACAATTCTTAATATTCCATTAAAGCACCAGCATTACAAACTACTAATAGAGATCAGGAGCTCATTGGCCAGTTATATGACAGCCAATGGATCACCGTCTTTCCCACTTGTAAATTTAGTATTCTAACCTTATTTTGTTCAAACATTTAACCCGAATAATGATTTTAAACCCTAACAAACCACAACCACTACGGATAGCACTCTATGCAATGACACCACCGATCAGTTTTAAAAGCTAGCACAAAGATGATAGCTGAAAATTTCCATCATTGATGCACTTTTAAACAAGTTAGATTTCTCTCAAGAAGCTGAATAAGGCCATTTTTAACAGAGGTTAACACCTTGCTCACTCTTATTGGGTGTATGAAATTCAAGATGGCCGTCTGGATAAGACAGGAAGTTTTCCAGGTGGTTGAAAAAAAGTACTAAAATGGAACATAATCAGAAAATCTTACCATTTCTGCTGATGTCAAACTCCACAAGGTTCATAAAATTCGCCATATCTGGCGAAATTTGTGATATCTCATTGTCACTTAATCCAAGTTTCCGCAGTTGGATCAAACGGTAGAAGCCCTGAAAAATAAACAAACTTGACTGCGGAATTTCGACCTCTGACTCGACTGCACTTCGGAATTGACAGAAGAATCTGAACTACTACCAAAGTGTTTATTACAAGGAGAGAGCTATGGTGTTGTACTTACCCTTGGAAGAACTCGTATTTGGTTCGCATCCAGCAACAACTCCTCTAGGCTCCTGGAATACCGTAAAATGTCATCGGGCACACTGTTCAGGCTGCAATGGCGACGATCGACGGATTCCACCTGACGGTTACAGGCCCGAAATAAAGGTATGCATTTAAACATCGCGTGTTTTTACTACCTCACCATCAACCACAGTTATTGCTGTCCTTCGTGGACCTCTAGGTCAGTCGGGGCGTGGACATTGGTGCTTTCTAAAGGCGTACGAAGTAGGTCAGATTATTCACACAGCCATGAAAATTTTGAACTCGGGAGTAGGACGCGTGACGTCATGCGAAGAGCACTTGCTCACAAGGGAGGTAATTACCAACAACAACTGACGAATGTCTCAGGGGAGAAAAGTCGCTACAACCCAGAAAATCTAATTTTGTACTTACAGTCGATAGAAACATGTTGCGTGCTTGGAAGACGTGTGCAGCCACTTCATTGCAGTAAAAATGAACACGTTTTATGTTACTAGAGCACTTCCGTCTCTTGATTCCCAGTGTCTTTCGGCGTCAATTTTCTGACATGACACTGAAACACACTTCATGTTTCTACAAGCCATATGGCCACCAATGATTTACTTAATGAATCGTGTAAAATCGTATTACTGTATCATATTTTCTTAGGACTGAACTAGCATCGAATTTTCTGCGAGGCAATCGCTCACAAATACCGCTTCAAAGAGCGCAGTGTGACCCATTGCGCTCATGGTCCCGCCCATGTCTATGGGGGTCCCGCCCGTTACTGGTCAAGCTCGTGTCTTCATTCCGTTTTAACTATTTCGTCAAGATTATGTTTTTAGTAAGAAATTGAAAGTCACTAGGAGTTTGGTAAGCTGTTGGCTTTTCTTTTTCGGACTTACCACCGAAATCTGAATACCAATAAAAAAATCTTTTTTTTTCGCAAACAACCTGCTCCTTTCCCCTCGGTAAATATTAAGATTTGATCGCACTGACAGATAGCGACCTCTATCGTTCAAATATCTGATCCTGACAAGGCAATTTAATTTCATCATTACTCAGTAAAATGAAATCATCAGTAAAATTAAGTAATTCAATCGCTAGCAGTTCGTTTTTTAATATAACATACGTTTAACAACGGTATGGAGATAAGAATATTAAGCGAAATTAATACTTATTATTACATGTCTAGAGATTCGCGATTTTTCCGGCTACACCTTGAATTAAACAGGCTACTAACCCACTTCGGCTGTCAAAAAATAACTTTTGATTTAGTTATAAATCTGTTTCCCCTCTCAAATTTGATAGAAATTATGGACCTGGAAGCAACAGGCAATTCGTTATTGGTTGAAATGAAGCTCCATTAGTTGGCTTGTCACAGGGTGTCACCCGCGCAAAGCATGGTTTCATGCATTACGGACCTGTCAGTTATCCCCGGCACTAGAAATCGTTCCTCATCTGAGAAAGCAGCACCCACAATCAATTTTGTACAATGGAAAGTGATCTAAATCAAAAGTATGATCTTTCAAGGGCGAAGGCAGACTTATAGCCGCTTAGGCAAATTAAATTCAAATCTGCATTTGCAGTTTTCTCCTTAATATCCTTAAGTTCGTTTAATATCTAACTAATGTCGAGAAACGTCGAAGCGAGTTGACACTATCTGCGTCTTGCACATTTAAATATTTAAAATGAATTAATCCCTTGTTACAGTAGCTAATCCTCAAAAGGTTGTGGCAAGTTAGAGAATTCCCTACAAAGTCTGCAAAATTGGAAAGTGTGACTAACGGTTTAAGTCCGCTACAGAACGTGAGCAAAGACCCTTCCTCCTCATAACCGACCAGCATGTATCTTGTGCAAAGTGTAAGAAATGCCTCATATTCGAATAATTATTCTATTGCTCAGGGGAGGTGCTAGTGTTATACTGAGCATGCGACAGCACTAATGTTTGTTGGAATCACCAAAATGGGTTTAGCATCCCTTTAATTATATTTGCAATGTAGGTTTGGACTTGTATCAGGAAATAATTTTCCATACAAGTTACTGCCACGTTTGGAAATAATAGAAACTATCCAAAAGTTGCGTCACAATATAATCGAATTTCAAAAAGTTGACTTCACCGGTGCCGCCGCGGGGTCAACCGGCTAAGACATCTGATTGGAGAATAGCAAAATATCCAACTTGACAAATGTGAGACACGGGGATTCTCTATCTTTGAAATTCTGAAGTGAGGAGTTAATTGAGCGCGATACGCACGAAGCGAATCTGGAAGGAGGGGGGAGGGGACATGCTCTACCGGAAAATTTTTTTAATTAAGATGCCGCCCTGAGATGTATTTTAAGCATTTCTGAGAGGTTTCTAAAAACATTTTAAGTCTTTAGAGTCATTATATCTTCGAAATTTTTTTGTAATCACAACACCGTAACTTGATCAATTGCCCCATCTACAGGGTTTATCGGAAACTACTAAAACAAAGTCGGATGGTTTTGCCCACAGAAATAAGGGACATAGGGAGAGAGTGTTTCTATATGTCTTTGGTTTCGCCAAGAATGCGGAAATCAATTCTATCATATACAGCACAAAATATGACTGAAAGTTATATTTTATAAATATTTGTGACAAAAAATAAAGGCGGGGTTTTTATCAGGTGGACGGGATGTCGGAGGATTTTATAAATTATCTCTAAAGCGGGAGATGTCCCGCCGACGGCGGAAGAGTTGGAGGCTCTGTTGTAATCCGAAAGTTGTCATCGAGAAGAGGTCAGGTGTCTGCCGATTGACCCGGCAAAACCGGTGAAATAAGTCAATCAAGTACAGACTTACTCGCAAGTGTTGCTCTGCCAGTACCTCAACGCTTCGCTTCACCCGTAACCATCGGATAATAAGATAAAACTTTACTTCAGATTGCTAACTGTAAAGTTTAACAGGCTAAGGGAATTAATTCATAATCCATTTTAATATTAAGAGTGGGACGTTGTTCACTTTCTTGGTGGCATTTTAGGACAATGTGACATGTTCTAGGTTTGAAATGTGAACAGGGGAGGGGCGAAGGGCTTTTCGCGGCGGAATTTTACTTTGAGTGAAGTTGGAACTGGTGTACTTCCCATCAGTTAACCATAATTTGAGTCTTTATTTCTAGACCGTGAACCGTCAATTTCGTGAACGAAAACCGAGATCAGCGCAACCGATGGAGGAGAGGGGTGGCGACCGTGGCGAGAATCGGTGACGGCCAGCAGGGAGAATTTAGTGGCAAGGNGGGAGAATTTAGTGGCAAGAGGGGGGGGTGGTCGAGCACTGAAGGCAGCCAGAGGAGCGATGATCTGTCATGATCCAAGAAACTTGAACAAGGCGGTCGTGCATCCTGAAAACGATAATTTCACACGCGTGATCCATTGCGCGACCCTTCCCCCTTCATCCGCTCGCAAACTGGACATTTTCATTCGATTTCTAAAAAATGAAATTAATAAAAACAATTCCTAAAACCGAAAGTGTGACGCAGTGAGCGAATTCCGAGGTTATCACTGAGCCGGTTTGTGCTCTTTCGCTTTTCCGTGCTGATAACTGTGCTATGATGATTGAGAAGAGCACCGCTCTCAGTCCCCATCCCAGATATGTAACCATTAACCATTTGACTTCAGCAATGATGACAGAAACAGGAAAAAGAAGCTACACAACAGCGATTCTCGCTGTCAGACGCACAGTTCTTTCATTGTGCGACTTGGCCAGAGCTTCGTAAAAGGTTCAAAACACCTTTCGCCGCATGTAAAACATGCCAAATTGTCCTCTTCTACACTTCCAAAGGTGATCAAAACTGTACATCCTTTCGACATACATTGCTGTTACAGCGTCGGTGTCAACAATGAGCCAGCCGGAAGTCAAATATGTATTGAAGGGATGGACAGCCCCCTGATTTTCTGCAGCATTTTCGACACGTAAATGCTGCGGATGCTTTTGGTGGTCACGAATATGAAGTCCCAACGTCATCAAGGAGATTTCGTGACCGATTTTGTTGGAATGTGTTGCCTAGCTTTGATATTGTCTTTCGGAGGAAATACAGTTTTAAGTTATGGAGTTTATGATCTTTTGGACGAGTTCATGAGTTAGAGAATCCTGTTTTACTTAAAATATTACCTGATCCCTGGCAGACACGCGCCTTCGTGCATGATGTTTGAAAGGTAACTAACGTGAAGCGCAGTGGCTTAAAGGTTCATTTTTTTCTGAAAATTATTATCTAACATTTAAAACTACTATGTTTCTTAAACATGTTAACAATTCAAAGTTAACAGAATGTTAAGTCCTTTAAAATAGGCAAGTCTCTTTCAACTCAAGAGCGCACCTTCCTTCACCTCTGTCTGGTGTTTGTTTCAAACGCTAAACGTTATCAGCATCAAATGCCCCATTATAAATTAGAAACGCTGTTTTTGCGTGCAAATAAAAAATCCAAACCACGAGACATCTAAGCAAAAATAGCCAGTATTTTTGAGATAATGAACATGGATCGATGAGCGAAATAAAAATTTCAAATGACAGACGCGCAATCGCGATACTCGTAATAATCAAGTAAAAATATGTGTCGAGACGAAAGTCTAGGCGCACCCCGGGCACTCTCATCTGGAGGCACTCCTTAATCAGCCTTATTGGGTGGCCCTCGGCACTTCCGTTCGAAAGTATCTCTAATATTCAGATTTGTGTAGTAGAGATCCCGCCTAATTATACATAATTAAGTCGTTTTGTTTTTATTATTAATTAACGCGCCTCTAACGTTGCCCCAGACGGATGCCCTGAGCAACCAAGTCGCGTCCCGGCATTCCCCGAGGTGAGTATTGAAAAGCTATTTTTGATTCGAGAAAACCATATCGCTTGTTCAGTGCACAAAAGAAGTGAATCTAGACCACTGGTTCTCGAACTTTTCACCCGACACCGGGCCAACGCTGGTGCCGAATATCATGCTTTACATGTTTTTACGCCTGAGCTAAAGACATTAATTCTTGATTGTCAGGAGAACAAGTTTTGTCGGAGCTTGCCTACTAGTGTCCATCAGGTGCCTGATGTCCGAAAAATCGTAAATGTTTGTGTACAATGGTATAGATGAGGAAGGAAATTCGCAACATCGATGTGGTGGTAGACGATGTCGGCTTTGTCAACTACAACCACGTCGCATTTGTGCCCCATCAATTTTGGCCTAATCACGTGCTGTTTTGCATAACGTTACCTGTCGTAAATGCATTGTCCAAAGAAACAAAAGATGGTGCTTGTGCTTTTCACAACGACGGAACGATTCGCGAAGGCTCTTCCCAATGTTTACCGACACTGTTATGTTCTTTTCGATTATCACTGCTATGTGGTATTTTTGATTCATGAACCCTCTGCAAATTACGTCAACATGCAGACAAGACCTTTGGCTGAGGAAACCCGCTGATTGTGGCATCGGCTGGGGCAGCTGAAACTAATATGCATGCGACATGGGGTCAAGGTTCACGCATACACAACATTCACAAAAAGATGATTATCTGTTATTGATTTTTGAGTGAAGTTACTGAAGTGGCTATGAACCCACCTCCCATCACGGTTGATTTCAGACCATTTACCATCATGCAATTGGTCTCGAGTTATTCCTTAAATTAATCAAATTTAAGGTGATTTTAGGCTTCGAAATAACTGATATTTCGTTATTGCCCGAGTCCAGGCTCTACAAGTTTGCTTGTAACGGCACGCCATTTTATGTTTCTAGCATGGTTTCAAGGAATAGCGAACTTCAGTTCATTGCAAACCTAAACATCGTTTCACATCTCAGTGAGGAAGAATTTGAGACCAATTTTATAGGGGTAAGCGGTCTAAACAGTGGCTTTTTGACATAACGCGGCTTTCAACCGCTTAAACGACGGATTTCTGTAATTTTGCGCAGCGAACGTTTGTGAAAGTCACTAAAATAGAACAGATGATGGTTCTTTTGATGGCAACATTGAAGGTAGAACATATAGCAAATTTAAGCGGCAGCCATGCAGCACGTGTGGGAATTATTGTCGTCTGGCCGACCGACACCGGATGCGCTGGCATTGACGGGTGGTCGCCCCACTTTCCATCGGTTTCAGACTCACCAGACTCACGTTCTCATTCCCGCCAGTTCTTAAACCCTCCTGACGTAGTTCAACCTACATGTACAATTTCCAATATTACGCTTTATTTTGAAAACGGGTTCACTGTCCTGGGTCGATATTACCGTGATTATAATGTGCATGTGGACAAACCAGAGATCAAAACCACCCGCTTGAAACTTTTCCGATTGCCCATACCGAAATTCTGAATATGAATTCTTCCCTGAATTTCCGGCATTGTTTTGGAAGATGGGAAAATGTTACGTTAGTCTATCGTCAATATGAGAACGTTCTGTCTGGCGTTTGCATGACTTAAAGGAACGTTATCATTTTTACGACAGAAAAACACATTTTTGGATCATTGTCGGATGGGATACACTTCTTGGTGTTGGTAATTTTGACCAGACTAATAAAACTAGCTTTAATCAGAGTTATAAAACAACAAGGTTCGTTGTGATTTTGTGATTTTGTTAGTCATCCATTCTCGCCGTTGTCAGTCAGATATTTATTGAAATCATGTAGGTGTCTTATGAATGATATAAATGCATTTAAAATATGCTGATATTAACGCGTGTATTTGGTTCAGAGGAAAAAATTCGGCTGGTTTTGCGAAACTAGTGTTTTCGATTACGCGGTACTGGTAAATTCTGTAAAACTGATTTTTCGCCGAGAATATCCTTTAATCCTGTCTTCACGATACGGTTTCTTCGTGTACGACCTCGCTTGCGACTTTTGGACTGCGATCTACACCTTCCGATTGCCGTGCACGCCATTGTATGCGACTTTTTGGCTCGAAATATTGTATTGAAGCACTTGTCTATACACTCTGATTAGTCGTACACGACAGTCGTATACGAAGTAAAAAAATCGGAGTGCACACAGGGCTTTAAAGACTTAATATCAAAAACAACACAAGGGTCAACTTCCTATTGTCTCCCGAGGTAACTGTTGCTGAAAAGATTGGATAGATGTATATCCGCACTATCTTTTTTCGCCCAAGTTGACGTATACGCCCCAAGGCCTTGACCAACACGTGGTGCGATTGGTTAGTAGACCTCATTACAACTTCTTTTAATAGATAACGTCATGTCAATTATGGTAATTTTGTCACGTCTTATAACCAATGTCGTTAATGTGACCACCGACAAGTGATGAAAAATAAACAAAAACCGCTAGAAACCTGTGGTCAAGGCGTTTTGTGGTGGATAGAAGTAGTGATTTTGCCGCGAAAACGTACACACAGTTGAAAGTCTCACAAACAAGTGCTTCCCAAATTTGGACAGACCGCTTGTACCTTCAATATGTTATCAGAGTTTAGTCATCACGTAGGCAAATTAAATTAAAAAAATTTATTCAACAAAAATTACTTTACGGAACCTAGAAGTTACTAACAGCAAAACTGATCACATACTATCGGTTGCTTAGGGGAAGAATGAGTCTACCGAAACAGGTCTACCATTTCTTGGCATAACACTCCCTCTGAAAAACACTGGCAGGATGTTTTTCAGTTTAAATGTTAAACCGAAATTCTCCATTTAAGTCAAAAATACTATAGTGCATGAATATGAAGCTCCGTTTGAGCCTTTGGAAATCGAGTCGTTGCACTTTTTTATTTTTGCATGGTGTTAAAACATCAGTTTTCGCCACAGTCGCATATTTGTTCTAAAGCAACATCGTTACGTTAAAAAATCTTCGTTTGAATTGAAATTGCGACAAGGAGTTGCCTGAAAGTGCTCTGGCGGTCGTACTGTCTTGGCGTCCTGGTTTCAAGCAACGACGACCTGTCAAGCCTAAGAACAAGGCCGTAACAAGATGAGAGCGATTTTAGAACAGCAAGTGACGTAAATCAAAAGTTATCTTTGGCAGAGGGAATTCAGATTGATAGCCCCTTGAACAGACGGGACAATCTCAGCTACAAAAATGCACAGCGGTTGTCAAATTTGCGGAAGCGCTCAAAGAAGCTAGGCTTTGGCAGGGTCAAAGCATCAGAGCAAAAAGAAGTAACTTAGGCAAAGACGATCAAAAAGATAACGGGACGAAGCAGTCAAGACGTATAATTCCTTACACAAAATCATTCGTAAACGCAATGTTTTTTTAAGCAAAAACAGTTTGTGTGGCCACTCTTAAAGTATATCACAAAAATCGCGGTAGACGAGAATAGGCATGGTTATATTTCACGCTACATCATCAGGCCAAACGTGCCCAACTTCTAAGAAAGATGAAACAGGAACGAAGCAGTTTAGAAGCCAAAAATATGAGTTCTTTTACGACCACAATATGACCCTTATTCCACGCCTCGATTACAGTGAAGATCGCAATTATTCGACTCTCACCCTCACAGAATGTCTATTAGTTGTATTACCTAATATGTAAACAGCACCCAATGTAAATTTTAAAGGGGCATTTCGCCACCGTTTTCTTGTCTGTATTGAATTCTTAACTAAAGCTCTTTGAGATTTAAAACATTACCTCACTTATCCGATCTTGAATCGTTGTCGAGTGAACCGGTAAATCAAGTGACAGGTGGCTTGTTCATTTTTCGTTTTTTGACTGGTGAATTGTGAGTTCATGCCGCTTAAGTAAATGAAAATTCCTCCATGAGAGAATTACAATCAAGATTACTATAAGAGGAGTATTCACCGTTGAGTTCGCTGTTATCGCTACTACTAACGCCAAACTACAACACTCCTGGTAACAAAACGCTATATGTGAATACAATGAAAAACATGCCTATAATTAAATATGCCATTTCTTATGATAGGACATTTATTCACCTTTTGTTTAAAAGTTTAATTCCTAATTGGGAAGTTAAAAAGCAGTTTTTTGATTGCTGAAATGGTGAAAATGTTTTGTTTAGCCGTGAACGTACATTGACAGGTGAAAATGTAAGTGAAGTATAACGCTCAGCGTCTGAACCGTGTGTTCACATTATTTTCACATGTTTTGCACTTCACGAGACTGTTCTTAAAATTGGCAAGAAATTAATTCCTCCGTGTCGCGGTAGGTAAACCCCAGACGTGTAACCATTAGTTCGGACATAAAGAAACATGCGCTATAGCGAGTACGTTATGAGAAATCTCAGTCTGAACTTTGGGCCAGACAGAAAATGGCCGAAATTCAGAATTCATCTCCCCGGGAACGTTGTCGTCGATCTAAATTTAGTTGCGGCGATTGTCCATTTGTGGGCGAAAGATTGACAAATAACCTTGTTCGTGTACTGGTACTGTTGTTATCAGTGGTAAAACAAAACAACTATTATACCAGGAATTTTCGAATACAGGTTTACTCATAAGTAAGGTAGTTGTCGAGTATTCTAATTAATTTCCAAATGAAGGCAATTTGGTTACTGTTTGGAGTTGACATTCTATATTTTTCAAAAATAGACTGCGTAAGACAAAACGGTTTACGAGCGAAAAATCATGTCAGTTTTTAAACTCATTATATAGTTTATTTTTGTCCAGTGTAAAAAAGTTCCTGGAGCTCAAAACACATATCATAAGCTATACATGTGTATTTCTATTCGTCTTGTTAGATCAAAAACTGTCACGATAACGCAAGTTGCTGCAATTCTCATACTGTGGTCAGGATAAACGTGAGGAAAGACTAAGATAAATGCAATGTATTTACTAGAGCAACTTAAAATCGTCGTTTCGACATTGTTGCAGGTTGTATTCCAGACTACGACAGTTTGTGCACTAAACCATGTCTTATAATTATAACTACCATTATAAAATGGGTGTGACCTATCTTTTTTCATTACGAATTGGCACCCTGGTTATTTCTCTTGTACTGCGGACGCGATGTTGAATTCCAATCGACTTTCATTGTTCCTTTATCTTTCACTTCTTTCACGGCATTATTTTTACCGTGTTTTGTTCCATTGCGAGTGAAAACCTTTGTATTTCCGACCGAATTACTCCACTGCGTCATTCGACAACCACCTTTTAATTACCTAGATAGCAAAATTTGCCTGCTGAATTGTAAACATCCTGCCTTTAGGGTCTGTGCCTAAGGGCAGGGAGAGTCCTTTTGTGATAATCCTTTTTGTCTTTTACTTATTTATAAGAGTGTGGTTGATATTGAAAATAAAACAGTACTAATTTGCTCTGCGAATTAATCGACCTTTGTTTTTAAACTACACAATCGAATGCTTAATGGGATTATTTGCTCCGCAAAGGGATGTATTCATTTGTCGTCTGCTTACTTATCTCAAGGGGCGTCCACAAAAGGTCATTTCTAGAATTTCGTTACTGGAGAAAACTTTGAAGAAAACCGCCTTATCAGAAAGCCAAACGAGACTAAAGCAACTTATTGTAATTGTGAAAAGTTTTTAACAATCTAATGTAAAAGTTGGTTTCATCCATCATGTATTTCACTAAGCGTTTTACATTCGAACAACTTATAGCAAATGCCAGGCGAGTTTATACCATTCTGTTACCAAAGCCCGCAATCCTCAATATCACGTGTCATTGTGCCCGAATACAAAACTGCTCATTTATTGAGAGATGCTCGGTCGATTCCGCCGATTGAGTTCTATCCGGATTCGTAGCATGATCTGGCGATTTTTCACAAGATCATTAGTAACGATTGGTGATTTTGACACCGACTCCCGACCTACGCTTTCGATAACCTAACGACAACCGCCCGACTTACTGCCTATACGACCTAATTACTGTTGTAAACTCATCTACCGACGATTTTCTTCTACATTCCTAAAGCTTTTAAGTCTTATATTTCACGTTATAATGAAATATTTCCATAATTTATTATAGCGTGATTCACTCGAGTACTATCTAGCCTCATCGGAAAGAGTACTCTAAGCTGGCAAAATTTCATTCCTGATGCTTCCCAATGCCTAAATCGGGTAGGCTGATGAACGGAGTATTGCAAAATCGAAAACATCTTCATAAATTGTGGCGCTTCAGGATTGACATCCTCTCCGAATTACATTTCGACTTGTCTAAGCAGTTGGGATAATTCGTCTTGCCCTATATCAACTGGTGACCTTTTTGGGAAGTACTTTAAGGCCGAATTTTCGATGGCTGCATAACGGATATTCGTCTATGATATGGCAATCAAAGGTGTCTTAAAATTACAGACAATAAAACATAAGGAGCATTAGGTAAGTTCATACATTCACGAGGAGCTATCATAACTACACGATAAAGAACTTTAAACAATGACTACAATGAGACCAATCCTACGCCTCTGTTCAGAAACCGTCGGCACTTTTGCATTTTGGAGAAACACGGAAGTGTCGTCGAATTTTAAATTTCACGTTTTCGTTCTCAGACTTGACAACTCATGAGTACAAAATGAACGAAAAGCTAGTCAGGAAATTTGAAAATGCTCAATAAATATCGCATTTGCGGCAGTTTTGTTGCTAGCCTGTAAGTGGCTGAAATCGAAATTATGTGAGGTCAGAATCAACCAAATGACCGTTGAACCGTTTTCAAAACGCAATCACATATGTGGATACGACAAAAACAGCATATTATGACTTATTAAGTCATTTTTCGAAGTGTTCTTTTTACATTAATTTTGACATATTTTTCTTTCTTGCTTGACTAACAAGTTCTTAGTGGCGTAGATTTTGTCTTTTTCTTATGTTAGAATATTTAGGCAAGACGCGTTCTGTCGTTCACCATGAGTAGCACTTTGTTGATCATGATCTTGGAAGCTGTGTTACACACTCTTTCCCTAAACTTGAAACGAGGACGATATGAAAAGCATGCCTAGGGAGGCGGCAAAGGCAGGAGTCAAGTTTTCACCAAAACGCGCTTTTCTTAAAGAAAAAAGTTTTTGTACAAAAAAGTTGAAATGCAAGTTATGATATTTTTAACGAGGCTGTTAAAATGTTTGTTTGTTGCAAGTCAGTAATGTATTAGATTCCGAGTAGGACTAAATTGATTAAAGGTACACTATAGGTATTACGGCAGAAAAACGCATTTTCGGATTATTGTTGGATCGGATAGACTTCATGAAGTAATTAGCTATGATCGGAGCTGTAAAACAACATAATCTGTTGTAGTTCTGTGATTTATTACAAAACGACAATTCTCGCCGTTGTCTGCCAAGCATTCGCTCAAATCAAGGTCGGTGTCTTTAACATCTAAATACACTTAAAATGCTCTGGGATTTGACTCATAGCAGCGGTAGAGCGTTCCGCTGCGCCTACGCAATTAGTGGGTTGGTTCCCTGCTACTAGTTTCTGTAAAATCACTTTCTCGTCGCGAATGTTGCTCAAGTAGCGCTACTGATGCGTTATCTTTCGCAATATTGTTAGTAGGATACCACTTGTTCTCTGATGCAGGACGGACGTTTTAGAAGTCAAATCAGTCACGTGACACTACGCCAGGACCAGTTGTTTTTAGTTCACGGAACGCGCCCCAGTATTTCGCGAAACTCGCGTATGCATCTTTAAATAAATACGAGTGCCACGCCGCAGAAGCAACAGGAGGAACAATTAATCATTTTCTGTGACAATGAATAATCACTTAGGCAACAAATTTAGATTTTTATCGATGAAATGCGATTTTAAACAGTGCTACAAAAGGCTTGAATACTCATGTGTCTGGTGTCGTAGACATAGCGCACACGCCCCATGATACATACCACACACACTACCATCTGGCAGAGTTCGCGAGAGATAATATATTTCTTTAAAATAATCTGAAAAGGCAAGAACGATGTAAAACAAATTTAGCACAAATTTGGTTGACAACACGTAACCAGGGGATAAAAAGCCCACTTTCTGGCTTGAGGGTGAAACAATCGTACAGCATATCTCGAGTATTAAGCTAACCTTACTTCCTTTGTTGGTTGGAGTTCATCTTAACTTAGTGAACACCATTTGAAATTTGAAAGCATACATGCTCCGCTGGTTTAGTTAAATTAACACAGCGTTCACATGCCTTCGACCGGAAGGCAGATCGGACGTCATATGTAACCTGCCTTACTATTGTCCGCCTCCAAATCAGAAGGCAGATCTGTCTTCTTACCTTGAACTGAGGTGATCGGCCAAAATATTGTAATTTTGCATATTAGTTTTTATGCTAACTACTCGTAAGGCGGCAGGACAGTACGCCTTTGAGAAAGTTCGTTTTAAGTGGCTGGTCTGCTTTTGTTATCAGACGCCCTATCTACATTCCCACAAAAATCCCATCTCTGAACTCGGTATATGCTATCTTTGAATAAAACACATGGGCCGGCCCAGGTATAAATATTGGACTACATCTGGCGACCGTGCATCTATAACCGCCTTCTTTTTCTAATATACTGCTTCAAGGAACAGAAGTTGACTTCATTTCCCAAATGGCGCGCTGTGTGTTTTTTCGTAAAATAGCATTTTCAGACGAGCGCTTGATGGAAACAAGATTGACCCGATTACAGACTCCTGTTATAATGTTAATGATGGGTGGTCATTAAAGATGTCATCACATTATGGTTTTTACAGACTGTATTTCTTAAATTTCCAACGAATAGCGGCAATAGGGATTTCTGAGATGATGCTTCGTCATTATTCTTGAGCTTTGATCTCTGACGTAAATCTTTTAAATTACTCGAAATTGTGACAGCGAGATCATCACCGGACGAGTGATAGCTTGTACTACGTGGACTCTAAATACATAATTTGTTATCAGATCCGACAGATATCAGGTTTCAGGTAAGGCTAATGGTGTGAGTGTGTGGAAAAAATAGATCATTGCACTCGACTGCATATTTATAGGAATAGTTCATTGTTTTCTGAAGCAAAAGCATAACCTTGTCTTTTTCGTCCTTAACAGATCTCACCTCTTTGTGTTTCAACACCTTGACGCATGATAATCGTTTCCAAACATTTATTTGCATAAACCATACGAAATTGCCACGAACTTTAAATAGCTGCATCATGGACACAAAAGTTTGCTTGTAGAGCAATTTTTGAGACGAATAAACCTTTGACTATGCGATAATCTTTGCTCTTCTGACGTCGTTACCAAAGCAACGCTCCCTATTTTCTAGTACTCTAAAGTCAGAGAGTCCATTTTTTATTCATGCGCTAACTTTTAACGACGCGTCCAAAGCATTCCAGGTAATCAGGTCGCCGTTGCAACTATTCCATTTTGCACAGCACACACACACACACACACACACACACACACACAACGCTGTGTTAAAACGTGCCATTGCTACAACGTTTGGATCAAATGTTTGATATTAATTTCTGTCTCGAATATTTAGCCAATGGAATCTAATTTTTTTGCAGTTTTTTTCTTGGATGTGCCATGGTATGAAACGCGGCACAAGACTCGTCTAAAGTTGGCTACACAACAAGGGTTTGTGTCATGAAAGGCCAGTCTAGGCTAGTCCGAAATTGCCAATAGTCGGATATAACGTGCTCGTATTTTGAGAACCAGTTTGATGGCCGTTATTCAGTGGAGAAAACTGGTTCTCTTTTGTTTTAAGCGCGCTATTATTATTTCCGAAAAACAATTATATGTCACTCAAACAAAGTGCAAAGTCTCAGACAATATAATCTTAATTAGCAATTAACTACATACCTTAATATACAATTTAATTGACAACATTTGCCTGGCAAAAATATTGAAGTTTGTTCTGAAAAAGAGCGAGTTAACTCACCCACGAGTGTATTGTGTTCGTATTGGAACTCATAGGCGGTGATTTCAATATATCAAACCGTCTTAAATTCGTTTTTTCGTTCGGGTTGACGATTCAGATTTTGAACTACTGGTGTGACTCAGTTCAAATCATATTCAACAGCTTTCGTCATCATAATTAATAAGCTGGTGAATCTAATTACGTATTCATTTTAGCTGAACAGTGTCAGTGTCCCATTGAGTTTAAACTTTCTTTCCGGCCAGCGCACTAGCTGTCGTAACTTGAAACGCAAAAGGATCTAGCAAAAATAGAATGCAGGAAACGTTTTTATTAATTGTGTGATGTCGACATTTTGTTGACAAACAACTATTTCAAGGAAGCGTTACGCATAGAGATGTCTATGTGACACCAACGTTCGAATGACTGTAGACTATTTGAGAAGGACACTAGGTACAGTTAATTTACCACTTTTAATTTCCGACTACTGTTGGAAACACGTTCAAAGGAAACACCGTGGTCACAATCAACACGCTTGTTCACAGTTTTCTTCAAGCTATTACCCGGATGCCTCGGGGCTCGCTTCAAAACATTTAGCAATCTAGAAAAGGGCGTGGCCTCTCACGGGAAACCGTGAGACCACCAGGAGGACCAGACGACTCCATCTCGAGTACAAAGTGTTAAAAATAACGCCGACCCCACAGGGAAGATGTATCATTACAAAGACACTGGCTACTGCCTGATCGTCTTACGCGTCGAGCCTGAGGATAAAGGCCACGTGTCTCCGCCATTTTAGTCTCATAATGCGAATAACAGTTGAACAACGACTTTTCTAGGACTTCGTTCTTTGCACGCATATTATTTGTCATTTTTCACGTCTTTTAACTTTGGTTGGTTTCAGTATTTTTGTGGAAACTAGAAACACTCAAATAAGAAAAATACAATGAGATTGAACCTTAATTGAAGCAAATAAAAGCGACTAAATGATAGGTAACTAAATACAAAGTTTAGGGGAAATCAAATACTTTGACGTCTGTCACTCAAGTTATCTTGTACATCCTCGTTTGAAAGTGTTGTGAGTTATTCCCGGGGACTTCCTGAATAATTACTTCGAGTTGATGTTAGAAATCCACCCGTGAATTGGTTCACTCGGGGCCCTAGTCGGCCTATACTAGACAATCGTCATTTTACGTCATGACTGTCGAGCTTGTCCGATTGTGCCTGGGTCCGACCGTGGTGTTGATCGAAATTTGTTGTCACAAATTTCTACTGTGTGCCCGATTAGGCGCCGGCGCCACGTGAAACTCTTTTCAGGGGTGCACTTTCCGCACCTCTACAGTCTCGCTAAATACAGAAATGTAAAATATTGCACAGCGGCCTAGGATGGCTACCAGCGGAGACGCAAATCAAGAACGCAGATTGAAACCATTTATCACCACGATGACGGAGAAATCTTCCAGGGATCTAAAAAAAATTTTGTCAACATTTTCAGAAACATGAACCGAAGAAAAGTACTTCGGATTATACCCGTTTCGATTCCCGAATTCGATTCGGGCGTCTTATCAGAAGCCACTTATTCATGAATTTCCAATATAACGACGACAAAAAGCCAGTCCAAGGGTGGCTAGGGAATGCAAGACGCAAGAATTCGCAACAATAGTAAGGGTTTCACTATAGGCAAACATGGTATACAGAATGTGATGAGTTAATGTATCGTCAACTTCCGATTTCATATTCGAACTTGCTTATCGTCCAATCCTTACGAACTATCATAGCTGTGTAATTTATGAAAAATTTTTTAAAGTTTTGAAATTTCGTTCCACTTTTAACGTATTTGAACATAATCGACGACATTCAGTCAACATCGTAAGTTTTGAAATGTTCCCTAGTTGGAACACGGCAGAACATAATTCTGCGATTGCCCTCAAGAATTAAATTTCTGTTCTAGATTGTTACTGTTTCCATGCGTACAGAAGTTAAAGTGTGCGGGGGATTTACGCATTCATCTAAGAAATATTTAAGAATATTAATTACGTCCAGCAAAGAGGGATGCATAGAATTTCTCAGAAAGACAAATGCCCAATAAACCTTGAATTATTTGCCTACGCGAAATTTGGACGGTAACATCTTTAGTTGGGTGAAAGTATTTTTATATTCGCACTGCACCAAAGTGTCTTCAACAATAATCGTCGCCAGCCACTGACATACCACCAATCCAGAGCTTCTCACCCGATCGTTGGTCAACTACATGACAGTCGATTAACAGGTGCTCGGCGGATGGGTTGAAATTGAGTTCCGGTGCTTCACGGATTGGCGGCGTTAGTTGGTCAGGAAAAAGCGAGTTCTGATTGGTAGACATTGAATGCTTAGTAACGATAGAGACAGCTATATAAATCGGTGAATATGTGATGGTTGTGTTCATTCCTTTCCAACCATGCTGTCCAACGTAAAAATTCACTTTGTTCTTTTATTCTTGATTTGTATATCAATCTCCGTCGGCTTCAACACTCAGGTAAGTTTTCATTGTTGTTGAAAATTTTGAGCTGCAGACTGTAAGTCCACTCGTGACGTTAGGCAGAAGGTGAGCGCCACCCCTGCGTAATCGCTAAGGACTTTTTGTTTATTTTTTGCAAAGGGCTGTTATTGCAATCTAAGCAGTTAGGTTTTGATTGTAAACAACACCTGTTTAACCAGAAAAAAGTAGTAAAATTCTAAGCGAATAGCTTTGTGTGTGAAGGAAAATACTTAATAGGTCCACAGTACATTACGTTTCCAAGGCAAACTATTAACAGCTGACGGCAAGTGTAGGAAATAAGGCAGACAGAGCCGTGTGATACGTTCCTGGGACAGGTCTTGGGATACCACGCCGATACAGACACTCGATGAAGAGCGTTTAAGGCGAATTCTCTTTACGCTTTCATATTGGAATGATCTGTGCCATCCGGTATGCGGACTTTGTTTTGTACACGACTGAACACAGACGCAAACGGCGACTGATCTCCCCACTACAAGTGCACGTGCCTAGCACTTATAGGTACATCTGGGTGTCAGCGATCGGGCACGTGGATAAGCGCCGAAGATCTAGACACTGTTGTTCCTGAGTTACCAGCAGGACTCATCTCCTTATCTCTCGTTGTTATCACTTAGCTTTCCAAGGAAGTCTATTCATTCAATAGTCACGGTACAAGTCGAGATACAACTGACAAACATGCCAAGTACATGGACCATACATAGAGTTTTTTAGCTGCATTTTTCTCGATTTTTATTCTTTATAATTTTTGTAGTAGGACTGTTCCCGGATTAGAAGCACGAACCGGAAGTCGTACTTTTTTCTATTCTTGCCGGCCAGTTTGGGTAGATTGACTGGTGATTGGTAAATGCCTGTGAGTAAATGTTGTTGTTTTGCGATAACAGAGTATCTCTATCAGGATGTACTTTTGGGGGATTCTTACACTATAGGTTGCTGCCCAGTTTTGTATATTTGCATCTGTCTGCCAAAAACTATGTTTACATTCGATCCACATGGCACAATGACTGGTTCGATTTCAATTTTTTAAGATTTGAGTGAAATTCAACGTTCAGTGCTATTCTTTACTTGTTTCATGCGATGCAAGTGCTCACGGATTTCATTGCGCGGATGAGAGAAAAGACACTCGTTCAACCGGGACTTCTTTCACGCAACTGCAGGCTAACAATTCGTCTTAATATGCTTCCTTCATGAAAAACATTTTACAGGTCTCTGTGTCAATCGTGGATACAATTTCGAATAAAAACACGGCAAGAGTATGCTATATGCCGCCTTTTCAAAACATTGTTACATTTCCATCTTACATATGTTTAGATTTACTAATAATGGGCGTATTCTTCAATTACCTGGAAGCGCAAATTTTTGTTCAGAAACGAAAATGTCCTTTAGTAGTTATTGTACTCTGTTCAGAAGAATACCTTGTTTTTCCTTTTACAACCTATCCATCCAATTTCATTTTAAAACGGCCCAACATTGTTCTCAACAGTAACAATTGGACAAGACGTGTCATTTCCCGAGGTTGGAGACTCCAGGCAAAAAACCTATAGGCGGTGTTTCCGGCTTCACTCCAAGAGCGAAGGATTAGATATCACGTTGTTTTTAATTGAACTAAGGGGTCAGATTATTAGTTCCCATGTTAACCACACTCGGGATAATAATTGCGTTGCCAACATGTGTGTACGCGCTTTACAAGTTAATTCTCTACACCTCGGTTATAATAGTTTGGGTGAATGGACAGTTACACGCTGTCGAGGTAGCTGTAAACCGATCGTCTGCCAAAAATAACTGATTTAGACCACTTAGTGTTGTAAAATTGGTCTCAACTTGTTCCTTGCTTTCGTCACTCAGACTAGAAGTGATTTCTGGGATTGGTAACAACTTAAAACTCATTATTGCTCAGTGTTTAGGCCCAATAATTAGCTTAACCCGGCTGGTCATTTTATGAGCCGAACAAGTGATAGCGAATTACCAATTGACCTATCGCCAGGAGTTTGAGTGACGGCTTGGAAGACCAATCACAACGCAGCATTCTTGACACACCTTCGTTTTCATGTCGCCATTTTACCCGACAAACAACTGTTGCAGGTGGGTATATTGTATATTTTACCTTTTTGCTGAATTAAAGTCAATAAAGTCAACGTGAAAATGAGGACGATTTTCACGAAATTTTAACTATTGTAAATGCACCATAATTGCCGAGCGTAACAAAATGTAAATTTGTAACTGCTACCCGTCATTTGATCTCTCGTCTTGCAAAACAGAAATTGCGAATTAAGTCAAACACACACATCACTACACAGTAATGTTTTGCAAGTCAGTTTGCAGTGGAAAGTCATTGTTGTTTTCACTAAATTTGCAATTTTTAGAGGTTTAGAGGTGCGTGAAACATGAGATGACACACAAAAGAATTTCCCTGACAACACTGTTTGGATGTGATCTAATCCATCAAATAGTACACCAATTTACAACTATCCGGACATTAAAATCAAATCAATTAACTACCCACGGACTTATTGCATCAGATTTCTATAATATTCAATCTTGTGATGAGCGAATAATAAATGACGGAAGTCAACAATAAGTCAATTAAAATTCGCTCATCTCGTACAAAAATAATCGCAAACGTTTTAATTACATTAATGATTTGACACCATTCTGAGATAATGAAGAATAATGGTTGACATCAAAGGCCACTTTCAAGAAAATGCCGCTGAATCATTGTCTGAGAATTGTGGGCGTAGAGATCACGGTTCGCGTGCATTGGTGATGTCTTCCCTCTGCCGCGCCCTTTTACTAGCAATTTCACCATTCTCTTTGTAGTGTGAAGCTATCATTCACAAATAGTCACAAATCAGAGTTTTGGTGAATTTGTATTATGTTGATTTCCTATGGTAACGTCACGATAACGCAAACTTCAAACAAATATTTACAGCAACGGTAACCAAAGCAAGAATTTAGATGAATTCGTGCATGTAAAACATGCGAGGGGTGGCGTGATTTTGTTTGGATCTCCTCATGTGCAAATATCCAAGTATCCATGGTGATAGGTGCGGTTCTAAGGAATTATATAAGTCAGAATTAATCGATTGATAAAGATGCGAAAGCTACGACTTTCACTGCTAAATTTAGGTTTGTTGTCTCACATACTAAAATCCTCTTCTGTTTGACAACCATTCGTTGTTGGACAATAGCGACATTACTCAGCATTTGAAACGAATGAGTGCAGATGTATTAAAATTGCGCGCGTGTACCGCTGCACTAATAGAATTGAACTCCTAGAGGGGAGGTTTTAGGAAATTTCACTGTCTTAATTTGACATTTTGTCTCATTTTCCCTTATTTTGTGACTTCGAAATAGTAGAATGCCTTTGGAACAAGTGAACAATTGAAAATGTTACCGGTACTCATACTCTATAGTCAGTAAGATTCCAGTGACTAGTAACTAAGAATGTAAATACCTACAATCCTTATTAGTGTAAACTAAGCAAGTTACTCAGACTGTAGTGGAGAGCAGACGATGATGAAAATGAATTCAGTCTCATCCTCGAGAACTGTGTTAGCCGGTTACTTCATCGTTTATTGTTTATTGTTGATTTGTTGATTGCAGCGCCCTTTACACGCGTCGCAATGGAACCTGCCTTTAAACGATACGGATACAGACAGTACCCAAGACGAAAAAGTAGAACCAACTACCCTAGCAGAAAAGGTAGGTAAAATGGCCTCGTTTTACATAGGCTTAACCCCCATCTCCTCCGCAAAGACGGGACAAAAGAAAACGTCGCCGTATGCGATTATTAAGGCTATCACGACAGATAGTCCTTTAAAAATTCAAAAATTGTGTTCGGGCCCCCTTCGCGACATTCTAGATCCACCAGCGTTTAAAGATGTACAATTTATTTGACTAAAATTGACTCAAATTATTGAATAAAATCCAGTCGCCTTATTACAGTAGCCCACCAATAAATATCACTTGGATAAGTTATAGAGAACTAAAACGCATTTTTAACTTAGAACAAAATGTACATGGAGTAAAAAGATATCAGTTTACTAGAGGACCGTGGGATACATTGTTAAGCGTTGATTTGTCTTCTGATGATTTTGGCAAACTTTAGTGAATTAGTTGAGAAGTCGCTGAAGTTGTGAATTTATGGGTCACCGGGAATAGAGCCAACTGTGGCCACATTGGCTAAATTGAATTAGATCATCGACAACACTAAGTCGACAACTCCACGTCTTATTCCCCACTACTTCAACTGTTGCTTAGTGCACTTAAACCATCGTCTAAAGCACGTACATGTACCTTTGTACTATCTCGATTATCTTAAAGGTTTACTAAACCTCGTTTTAGTGAATTCACCCAGAATGCACCTGTCACATGTCATTGCACAATTACTATTTTCCTGAGAGACAAGAGCATTGTTGAGTCAAATCACACACTCATTGTCTCACAAAGCGAATCCTGCGGCTCGAGATTTCCTGTAACTTAATGTTGCAAAAAACGTTAGTCACGCTTGTCGATTTAACAGACCTTGTTTCTACTATTTTCAAACTTGCTCCAAACTTTTGATGGTTGACGAGAGTAACAGGTCATTATCTTGTTAACAACATTAAGTAGCGTTATTGTAGTCAATGTCAGTTAATATTAAAAAACTGGGTTTAGTATGCTCTTAAAGAGACAGTATGGACGAGAAAAGTCTTAGCGCGGCATCAAACCTGAAATCCCCGAGGTCGCAGTCAGACGCGTATTTAACTGGTAAAGTCACCTGCCTCGATTTCGGCGAATGTCTGGCAGACGACGGTGAGAATTAGCGATTTGTAATATAATCACAAAAACATAACGATAATCGTTGTTTTGCAACTCTGATCAAAGCTAATAACTTCAACAAGTCTGTCACTTTCAACAATAATCTCACAAATGAGTTTTTGTCCGTTAAACAGATAACGCCCCCCTAATGTTTGCATCCATATTCTTTTTCAGGTGACTGTAAATAGGTACGGTCTCCCAACACCAGCGACCAATACGCAAGAGGTGCCAGGCCAGTTGTCGAAGTATTTTTTCCACAAAAAGAATTATCATTACGACCAACATTCCCATCATAAAAGACAGCGACGGAAAGTAGTCAATTTTGAGAACTACCCGTGGAGAAAGTGGACATTACCAATTCGTTACAAATTCGATCCTGGGCAAAGTAAGTGCTATGAACAGTAGTGTCTTTAGATTATTATTTTGTCAAAAATGTTTTGGAAGATAAGACTCGTCGTGACTTAAGATGTGGTTTTGATAAAAATTGCTTCAAATTGTTAACCTTTACTCCATTTTTTAAATATCCCACGATAATAATATGTATGTTTTTGATTTTTGTTCAAAGCAACAATTCGCGTGATTGGATTGACTAAAATATCACACCTTTCGAAGTTCTTGGTCTTTTCTTACCACGAACGTTTCGCCTGTTCATTCTGACATTGGGATTGTCCAGCTTAACATTACCTAGGCCTTCATATACGAATTGCCACGAGTCACTTTTCAGCAGACACGCACGCACGCACGCACGCACGCACGCACGCTCGCACGCACGCTCGCACGCACGCACGCACGCACGCACGCACGCACACACAGATATTTACCCTACCTACTAGTTTACGTGGTCCAGAATGCAGGCGTGAATGTCTTCACCCACTTATTCTCTATTTTCTACCTATTAATGTCGATGTACTTAGCTCTGGCAGTAAAAATATACCGCTACTTTCAGTGTAGGCGACGGAATGAAACGCCTGACTAAACGTAAGACTGTCGTTATAACTACAAGTGTACTTATTTTGAAATACAGCACGTAATACTTCCGTTGTCTACAATGAATTTTCAACATATTCCAAATTTCAGCTTTGCTAGAAACAAACCTACACACCGAAATATTCACAGTAATTGTTATGTCCATTTAGTGCTAAAAATAAAAAACGTTTCTCATTCATAATTAAAATGCATGTGAAACATTCAGCAAAATGTGTCTATTTTCAGCTAACGATGAAAAGAAAAAAATTCGTGACGTTATTTCCGCGTGGAAAAACTTAACATGCATACGATTCCAGGAAGTGCTTGATAATGATGTGATCCCTGATACAGAGACTATTATACGATTCACGAGAGACAATAAGTAAGAACCACATTATGACCTATTGCATGCTATATTGGAAATTTATATCACATTCAAGCAGTATATATATATATATTAATAACTGTTTTGTGAATCAGTAATGTTTTTATTGTGCTCATTTTCATTTAAGTTGGCCCATCATCTCTCCATACCCTTTAATTGTAATGATTGTTAATTTTTACTATTCAATATTAGAATTTGAATCTCAATTATGTCTTGAGGCATGTCAGTTTTTAACGGCACGTCCGAGAAGAAACATGGTTAGCGCATTCAAACTTAGACAGAACATTGGCATACAAGTATTTTGCGTCTGCGGTCTTCCTCAGAGAGCCTTGGCTCCATAAAATACAAATTTAACGAACCGAAAAGTGGGGCATAACTTGAGTGCACTTTTGAGAATAAACGTGCTCTCCACATTGCCGGCACTGAATGGAAAGACCGCAGCCACGCGCCAGTATCAGTGGTCAGATAGACGTCATTTAACGAATCGTCAATTTGTCTTTCAGCCGGGGTTGCTGTTCAAACGCGGTAGGAAAAAATGGTCTCTCGAGCAAAGAGCAAATCATTAACTTGGCCCAGCAATGTTACTCGGTAAGATAAAACAAATGCTGATTTTATCACATTGTAGTCCATAAATGCATTACGTAGTTTCAATAAAAGGTCTGAATTATAATTTTTTAGAAAAGAGAGCGCTTTGAAAGCAAGTTTCGACATGCAAATCACGATACTCTTATTAATAATTGTTCAAATAACAATTTCTTGAAATTCCATTCATCTTTTTTTCCTCAGCATGGTGTCATTACCCACGAGATTGGTCACGTGATCGGATTTTATCATGAGCAAGTGCGGCCGGACAGGGACCATTTCGTCTACATCCACGAAGACCTCATTCAACGAAAACACAGAAACAACTTCCAGATCCAAGGAACTGACGAAATTGACACGATGGGAATACCTTACGACTACTCGTCCATTATGCACTACGAAAATAATGTGAGTTGCAGCTAGCGTTGTAAATGTACAGAAAGATGCATAGGTTTTCGTGAAATCTCATACATTTCGAGTCACTGGCGGATCTAGGATTTGTAAGATGGTAGCAGGCAACCACAGTTTTCGTAGGAAAAATATCCGCGAAAACTCGGAAAGCGACATGCGAAATGTTTCGAAAATGCTTATGTCATGTTTTCACATTTTCTGCTACTTATGAACTTTACTTGAATTTGTATTCAGGCTTGAAGAGCGTGGATCAATTGTTTAGCGACATTTTCTTGGCCCTCCAATGTTTTCGCTTTCATTAAGCTCAAATGCACGACAAGTATATTTCGCTGAATCATACACTTCTGATATTCAATTTGACACGAGATTTTAGTCCAACTGCAATGGAAAGTGGCAGTGTAACAAGGCAGAATTGTATTTTGTATTCTAACATTATAGTTATACCCTATTTCAGGCATTTAGTAAAAACGAATCCTATACAATAGTCACAAAGGACGCCGAGTTTATGAGGACGATAGGCCAAAGGTTTCGTTTATCATTCGCAGACATAAAAGCCGCCAATATGGCATATTGTCAAGGTAAGTCTATAACTTTTCTTATGCGAAGAATATTTTTCGCTTCTATTTCTGGCTTTGTAAAGAACACACTGAGATGCCATACTTCACGCTTACAATGAGAGTCGGGAAATAAACGGGTAAACAACTTACAGGAACGTTTAATATATAATAATTGACTTTCACCCTGAGTTGAAGTAAAATTTTATTTTATTATTTGATTTACTATTTTATAAACGATTACAAACGAAATAACGTTTTCCTAAACTGTGACACTTTTAAAAATTCACATCACCGAAAGCAGTCATTACGTAAACATTACGATACCCAAGACCCCCAATATGTATTGATCAAACACAACAACAACAACAACAGCAAACAACAACCGCAAGCAACAACAACAACAAGCAACGACAACAGAAACAATTATGGTTTATGGTTATAGTAAATAATAATTTCTATAGGGTGTCGCTAAAGTCTATATACATAGGTAAAAGCATTTTCAGTAACATTTCATTTAATTGGAATATTAATAATTAACGTCTTCATTAATAACATTTAATCATTTGTAATTCGAAAGTTGGTGAGTTTTGCAAATATCACGTGATCTCGATACAATACATCAATATTGCCGTTAACATTAGCACGTACATTAGCACGTTCAATTAGGTGATGTATACGGATTATACTGTCTCCTTTTGGCTTGCCCTAGAAAAAGTAGTCAAGGGGCAAAGGTCAGGTGAAAAAGGGTGAACTGTTGGTGAAAGTAGAGTTAAACAAACATTATATCAAAGCTTTTGTTTCGTCGCTGTTATCTAATTTTAACATTTTTTTGTTGCAGACAAATGTTTAAAGAAACGTTTCTCATTGCCATGTCTAAATGGGGGTTACCCTGACCCTAACAACTGCAGCAGCTGTCTTTGTCCCGATGGTTTTGAGGGACCAAGATGCAGCTATTTGATGAAAGCTGTTGGAGGTAAGAGCACGACGACTTTGGTAAATCTGAGATTTTCCAATTTTAGACATTTGTCTTTTAATAGTCATCTTAAAGGAACATTCTCGGCGAGAAAAGGGATTTCACAAGAAATTAACAGTAGAGCAAAGTCGAAGTCTCTGGCTTCGCGGTAGCAGCTGAACGCTCCACCGCTGCGCCAAATCTCACGTGGTAATTAGCGGAGTATTTTAAAGGTACATTATCGGTTTAGCTCCATAAACGTATTTTCCGATAGACTTCTTTGAGTTATAAGATTTGACCGGAGAACTCCTTTTTAAGATGTTACTTTCGGAGGCTCGACAAATCTCAAGCCCTAACTATGAGCTTCACCTGAACATAGTAAATTTGTGCAAAAGATCGAAATAATTATATCTTCTGGCAAAATTTCTAAAACAAACAAAACACATCGATGAAGTAAATACGTGTTCCAATGTAATAGTCACATTAGTTGTAAGCCCGGGATGTGCATACGCAATGCCACTTGAAGTAAAATGAAATTGTTTGCGTTTTTAAGGAAAATTTCTGTCACTTGTAAGTCGGATTAACTATGACTGTAACAACATCAGCTATTCCGAGAACCTGTTGAACGTCATAACACGGCTTGCTTAGACAATTTCTCACATTTTAACAAAACGTGTGCGTGCAAAACTATTTTCTGGTTTTGATAACTTCTCCAAAAAGTCGCGCAACAGGTGGAGCGGATTTAACAACGTCTGCTTTAGAAAACCCATGACCTTAGGTAACCCGTGTTTTGTTTAAAAGTGATAAAAACTGCCAGACCACGCCTTCCATTCCATTTGAATGTCCCTATTTAAAAGACTAACGTGAGCAAACCATTCATTTAATTTGTTGTGTTTTTTTACTTTAGCAAGAAATTAACCCCGCAGAGAGGACTCAACGTCCACCTGCAAACGGACTTTTTGATTATAAAAACATCGGCGTTCAAATGGAAATTTCCTCATGAGGGTGTTTATTATTATCGAAGGCTTGGCTCAAACTCGTGTGTATATTTTCTGCTAGTGTCATCGATGACGTCAGATCTTGTGTTTATAATGGACGTTATCGGTTTTATGTCTGAAAAACGTATTTTTGGGATTACTGGTGAATGGGATAGACGTTTCGAAGACATCAGCTTTGACCAAAGGTATAAAACAACAAAATTCATAATGATTTCATGATTTTATTACAAATAGCCAATTCTAACCGTTATCTACCAGACATTCACTGAAATCAAGGCCGTTGACGTTGCCAGTTAACAGAGCTTTAAAAAACTCTGCCGTTTATCGAGTGGTATTTAGTTCCGGCAGCAGAGCGCTTGTCTGCGACCGAGTTTGATTCCGCGTTGAGGCTAATCTCAGAAAATCTAATTCTCACTGATAACGTCCCTTTAATTAGGTCAGTAGAAGCTATCTACTGACACAAGGATGACTCAGAATACATTCGGATATTCTCACCCTATCTCAAATCGTACTGATTCAATAGTTTTGTTAGGAGTGCTTTTAAGCTTCACCAAAACATGCTGGTGATTGTTTTTCAAGTGATATTCTGTAAAACGTTTACGTTTTGCGTTTTTTTGTAGAAAGTGATTGTGGCAGGGAATATTTCGTTAAGAAAGGCGGAGAACAGAGCATTATGTCGCCAGGCTATCCGGGTGGCTACGGCGACAACCAACAATGCACGTGGCTCTTGAAGGTACTTTCATCAAAGCGTAATGTAGCGATAATCTGTTAAAGGTCGTTAGAAGAATTGCTTTAATTAGTAATTTTGAAGGTTTTATTTTCGTTAAGATTGTATCAATTACCGTTTGCCCCTTAACGTGCAAAGCACGTAACCCTCCTTTCCCTTACGCAATGTTAATGGTCACCTCTCCTTAACAATCTTTCCCGTTGGAGTGCTTTAGAAAATTAACACTGTAAGAATCTTTAAGTAAGTACATCGATTCAGCTTGTGACGAACCAGGTAGTCATCGAATTGACAGGTTTACGTTTCATGAACATTATGTAGCTACTTAGTATGTTGAAAAGTTCAATTCCTTCTTCAGGCACCCTTAGGATACAAAGTGCAGGCCGAGTTTGACGGTCAGTTTCACTTACCTTGCTCGAGCGAAACTCGCCTTTGTCACGACTGGGTGGAGATAAGAGCTCGCAAAGATAAAGCGATTACGTCAGCCAGGTAAAAATGTACACTTATGCTCTTTGCGGTTACAGAAGTATTGTAAAATGTCTCGGGAACGAATTTTTCCTTGACGTAGTAGAATTCATTTTTGAACTCTATTTTACATTTTAAGTATGTCACTCATTGAGAGGGAATATTAGGTAAACTATAGAAATATTTTTAGAGCAAAACCCTAATCTTAGACCTAATTTGTCGTACACGTATGCTTTTCTTAGCACGCACTGGAATGTGCACTCGATTCAAGCCACCCATTTTAACGATAATTCATCACTGACACCGTTTATTTGTGTGTTGAGTTCGCACGCATGAACCTCTGTGAGTTTGTTGCATCCGCGGTCGTGACCGAGTAATTGACCTATCGCAAGCTCCGCCCCCTTGCGTAATGCCGACTAACAAACAATAAGTTTTACCCGGCAACGTGTTGTTTGTCGGGTAAAATGGCGGCTTGGAAACGAAGGTGTGTCAGTCATGGCGTGCGTTCAGTAGACGCTAGGACCTACGCTAGGACCTAGCTAAAAGCTAGTCAAAGTCACGTGTTCTCATTCAAAATGCACGGCAATATCTCACGTAATCTCGCGAAGTCTTGCCTTTTAGCGAGGTCCTAGCGTTACTGAACGGGAGGATGCTGCGTTCTATATAGTCAGTTAAGCCGTCACTCAAAATCCTGGCGATAGGTCAATTAAGGGGATAGACATCACATCCATTGCGATTTTACTTGTCAATGAACAGATTCCAATATTGCCAACTGCGTGGAAGGTTTTATAATTTTATCGATGCATTTGAAATGGTTCTTGCGAAATATTCAAATAAAAAAATTCAAGTTCAGAGAGCAACACAACTCTTTTCATCTACATCGTTTAAATCACACCACATGTGTTAAAAAACTTCCCGTAGTCGGCAGGATTCGAACCTGCGCGGGAATATCCCAATGGATTTCGAGTCCATCGCCTTAACCGCTCGGCCACGACTACATCTGTTTGGTGACGGAATTCCCAAACACGAGAAAATGATGCTGAAAGAGATTAAAAGCTTAACTATTGCAGCTAAGAAATAACTAAGGCTGTAACCTTTCAATAAAGTCAGAAAGCCACTCGGCTTATATAAAGACGTTATAAATGATCACCCCCCTACCTCGTTCGCTCATGTAAGACACTTCTCATTGAACGTGTTTAGAGATTAGTCAAACACTTTTATAGCCGAAATTGTGCTCGGCAGTTAAACGCATGGGTCCACACTTGCAGTACGTGGAAACAAGCAGTAGTCCTGGCCGAACGGGTTGAGGCGATAGACTCGAAATCCATTTGGATCTTCTCGCGCAGGTTATGACCCTACCGACTACGATTTACATTTTTGTAAAAAATACGCCAAATACTAAATACGCTTTTGCATTCAGTTTTTGAGAACCCGCGGATCCATTTATTGCGAAAATATGTATTCCACAGAATAAATTTGAACAGATAATCATTCGGTAGTATCAACAAGTCCGAAAATTTCAAGTTCGCGGTTAATGACAACCACGAGAGATGAATGACGGTAGAGTACTTGTCCACGAGATCGTAATGAGTGTAACGTAGGGGAAAACACGCGAGAGCGCTCACACTTCAACGCTTTATCTGCACACTCCGCGTTGCATTGGATCGAGTGCCCCCCCAGTTAATGTTAATAGTTAAACTACAACCTTTTAATTATATCCTGCTGAAGGTGAATTTCATTTTATTTTCGTATGGCCCTTTGAAACATATACAGGACAAACCCAAGAAATTGTAGTTTTTTGAATTGATAAAAAATTTTAACCTGATGATGTGCTGAAAAATCGAATTAAATTCGTATATCATGCTATTGTCGTCAGACAACTAGTGGGTGAACTATGTTAACTCGCACGAATTACTCCCAAAGTCTTACGGATTTCGCAGTGTTGAGTCGTTACTGATTTTTTTCAAAAGTGCTTTACTGTCTTCTAAATTATTTTTATAGATACTGGATACGATTTTTAAAATTTATCGACATATTCGCGCTTCCACAGCAGTACTGAAAAATGCATATTTTTTCAAAATCATGCAGGCAACATTCATAATGGGTTCACATGTTTGAAAATCTATACCCGCGCATGCGTATAGTGCATATGTTGTCGAATGCATTGTGGGACGATGACGGGTCTCGAGCACGAATAAGCAATTCGAACCTTGTCATATTTAGAGCCATATTCAAACCCCGGCTTTTCAAACGTCGGGTTACCCATTTGAAAATCGATATATTCACGGCAATTAAATCTTTTATTGAATCCTGGATCAACTTTAATAATAATAATAACGTATTTTTCTATTTCAGGTTTTGCTGTAGTGACACTCCACGACACACATTTACATCGGAAGACGACAGACTTCTCATTTTATTTCGCGTCAATAGTAGTAAGGACTCCGAAGGAAACTGGAGGAAAGGGTTTAAAATAAATTACAGGATGGTCACATAGTAGACAAGGCCACTTTGGAAAAATAGGTTCACTGTTGTACCATCCCGAGGGCGTTCAGTTAGGCTTGTATTTCGCGACTTCGGCCCCAAATCACGGAAATGTAATGCGAAATTTCGTTAGGGTTTTGCGAGTGACTTAGCTCGTGACGTTTATACCAAAATGGCCACTATTCGTGACTGAAAGTGATTGAACAATTACACGGTAATGTTGAACTATGGAAGGTAACGATACGTGCGCAATTTTACTAGCGAGATTATTATTCGTTACAAGTGTCTCGTGAAACATTGGCCTTACTGAATACCTCTTAGGGTCGTTTGTAGCATCACTTGTTTCAAAACTAAAAAAATCTGAACACACAATATTCAGGCGGAGAAGTGACCTAGTGTCAGACACAAAATACTCTGACCAATCAGCTGCGAAAGTTACAGAAAGTCCGTATCCTCTGTGAAATCTACCACCATTGGATTCAGATGTCAAGTCCTCAGTCTTTTTGACTTCTACTGACTTATTTTACTTGGAGCGTCCGGTCAGAGTATTTATACGCCCGACCACTGAGTTTTTCTCTGCCCTGATCTTGCTACAATAGATATACTTTTAATCTGGACCAAAATTTACTTCAAAAAGTAATCAACCAGGAACGTTATGTGGGCTCGAAATCTCGGGGTTTTGAACAAAGATCTCATTATTTATTCAGTGTCTCGCGTAAATTTTCTTGTTAAATTTTAATTTTTATTTATAAAACGGTAAAAATTCAGATGTATTCGTTTACTAGGAAACGCCAAATGTCGGTAATGTTGTGTAAAGTTTTAGTCACATATTCAACTTTAATTTAAAAATGACTTGTAATTCTCTTGAAAGTATTTCTAGAAGATGTAAAAATTAGTATTATGTTTCTAATTTATTTGAATTTTGTACATGTACTGTCTTAACTCACTGGCATTTGTAAATAAAACAGTTAAATTTGAGTTACCTCTCAATGAAACACCTGTGGTACTCTTCAGTCACGGTAACGCTACGTGAGTGTCGAGTTCATTCTTAGCCAGCCGTCCTCGGGTTCGCCAGAAACATTCTCCAATCGATCGTTCGACCGATTTTTGAATATACGAATGTTTCGAACTCCGAGGCTGTTTCCAAGAAATGGCTGAAAAAATAAGTCACGTATCTTCACCAAACTTTCAGAATTCGAAAGCGATTATATGTCGCGGAGCCGAATTGCTTTCTAATGAAATCGGCACGCTATATTCTAGCTAGTTTTAATCGCCGAGCATTCATCCGTTTGACGTCATTTTCGACCCTGACCTTTTCTCAATCAGCAAATAACTCGACATTCAATTTTTGTGTGTCATCATGAATAGTAACTCAATCTGTCACTGACCAGTAATAATAAATGAGTTTCTCCACGATTCTTGTAAAATTGCATAAGGTGGCTATTCGACTCTTGGGACCTATTTTTAACACGAGAATGTAAAAATTATACAACGTATTTCGGTGCCCCAAATGTGCAGGTAAAGTTCAAATTGTCAATAAGTTTGCTCCAAAACACAGAAGGTTGTAGAAAATCCTGGGAACTAAAGGTCAGTTTCGGCGAGATGAGCAACTAAAAATTGAACTCACGTTTGACGAATGAGACTACGATAGTTGAATCCGGCAATGCGAGGCCCGGATTTTTCAGTTTATGCTCTTCTCGATAAGCTACAGCTACCGGCTTGGAATTGACTAAGAATCTAATTTTAACATCAAGTTTTACACGAAAACTCCAATATACAAAGACGAACAGGAAAAGCATATAATGAAATCAAAAGATTTACTGCCAGCACGACATCGGTGGCGAATAACGTAATGTTGTAAATACAAATTTATAGTCGTAGACTTCGAACTGGGTACATCAGGGGCGAGACTGTGTTTTTGTTAATAAGTATGTAACAGGATGGTCCGCGGAGCCGGTGAGAGGTTGTTACATGAATTTTCCACATCAACTCTGATTAATTTTGTGATTCTCATTAAGTTCACGCTAACGTCCAAGCCGTGATGACGTGTAAACTTTGGCTTTACGAACATATCCAACGGTGCAGCTTCAATAAGAATTATAGAAACGAAAAATGGCTTTTTGAAGTATGAAAACAAAACAAAACAAAACAAAAAACTTTTTGATGGAAAATTACGAAACAATGAAAAAGTTGATTTATTTAATGCATGTTTTAAAAAAGTTCTTAGTTCTAAAGTGGGAATTGTAGTCGTGACCGAGTGGTTAAGGCGATGGACTCGAAATCCATTGGGATGTTCCTTCGCAGGTTCAAATCCTGCCGACTACGACATTTTAGTAAAAATCACTTCGTGATTTCACAAATCTGTATTGAGGACTGAAAGGAGAATAAAATTGCTTTGCACGACGAGAGGTTTACATTTTAGTTGTCTAGTAATTCTGGACCAGCGAACTTGTCAGGCCCGGCGCAAGTACCCGTACACCAACGCGGGAAAAATCTGTGCTCCTAGTTAATATCCCTTATACCGGCGGAGTCGCTTTTAGAACACTGTTAACCAACCAGCCGGAATTGAAAAACAGACATGCGTACTGAACCAGGACAGTGACTGCCGTTTGCTCATCTATGGCTACACTATCATTTCATAGTACTACGAAAGATAGCACAGTCGGATGTTGTTTAACACGGCTTCTCATTCGTTTAAATAATGAAAACGACGTCATAACATTCAGTCATACCCATTGGTTAAAACTAGGAAACCCCTTTCAGTTTACATTTATGCTATAGCGACCACCTTTGATTTGAGAAGTTGCATTTTATTAAAACGGGCAGTCTATGTGATCGAAGTAAACAAAATCAGAGGAAACTCGACCCAGTGGCTTAAGCCCAAACAAGTACACTGCATAAAGGCGTGTGCAACTGGTGGTGATGTGATCGGTAAACTTCCGACCAAGGCATGCGCATTGATGTCCACACAGAAATTCCGTGTGTCGTTCATCATGTTTCCACAGGGCCACTTTTCAGAATAGGTGGCTTGTGTGAGAGGGTAGTCTATGGCTTGATGTAGCATCGTTCTACCCCCCCCCCCCTCCCCCTTAGTGTAAACCGAAAATATAGTCAAGCTCGTGCCTGTATTGACTTCCTTAAAAGTCACGTGAGTTGTCTAGCCTGATGGTGTCGTTACTTTAGCATTTAAAAATGCATGAAATATATAAAATACCGTTTTTTGTTATTTTGCACATAACGAATTATTCTGTAAGCAAGAAGAAAAGTGTAAAGGCTGTAGGATAACGTTTGCACCAGTGTCACGCATTTACTACGAACTAACATCAGCAGAGTCAGCTTATAATTGTATTGTCGCTACAAAGCCGATATCAACACGTCAAGGCCTTTGTTGGGAGGGTCAGTTTTCGTTGCTAAGTACGCATAACTCTACGCTGTTTTTATCACCAATCCTGAGCAAGAATAAATCGGAGCCGACTAGTCTCTGCTCGGAACTAGTCCGTGGCTCGAGCTAGGCCATAATTTAGTATTAATTAAAAATCAAAAAGTTACCTATAGCAAAGCAGCATAGATTATTTCCCAAGCAGTGGGACGGCACCGGATAGAAATGTGCCTTTGTGTTGAAGTTAGAAAAACGCGTTTTAGAAATGTTGGGTTGATTCTAGGAATGATGTCGGAGAATGTCTGTTAGGAATTTGCTTCAAAGATATGGTTTTGGATTGGTATGGCACAATCAGGGAGTTGGCTGCGACGCATCTTTTCTTGTCATTTTTGAGCAGCGAATTAAAGATTGCTTTTCTTACAAGAATGGAGCTTTGCTGTGGAGAAAAGCTCAAAATTTGATACATATTCCTCATTTAAAATTGATTTTGCAATGGGATCCTATCTGTTGTGCTCTATTCCATGTATCTTTTTAGCAGCTATGGCAAAATTATGTTGCTTCAACCATAACCTGATGATAGAGAAACGTAGACATTCTCTTGTGTACCAAAAATGTCGTGTGTGTTGTTTCTGTGTATCCCTAATTGAAGATGAATACCATTTCATATGTGTTTGTAAAAAGTACTACTCTCTGAGAGATGCATTTATACCTGAGTGGTGCTGGCGTGAACCAAAAAACATAAATTTGTAAAGCTAATGAAAATGTCGGAGCCTATTGCTCAGATTAATCTAATGAAATTTGTATTTCGCGCCACTGGCCTCAGAGAAAAGCTGCTCAGCGTTATCCTGTAAATTTTATGTAATATATGGGCCAAGGTCTTAAATGTTGAAATTAATAAACTATGTATTAAAGTGTATAATAATATCGCATCCACATGCAGGAGGCGGGGCTCGGGGGAGGTTCAAGTGTACCCACTCATTTGGCGAAGTGGGCAAAAAGGTCCGCCTCAGAGAAACAAAAACTCTGGAAAAAGTAGAAAAAAGACAAAAGTCCACCAAAAAAGGCGGGAGCTACCAAAATTCGGCGAATGCACAATTTCTGGCATAGCTCTGAACGTACTTCGTGATTCTTTTAAAAATTCAAGTCCCCCCATTTTTTAAGCTGGGTGCGCTCATACATTCGTGACACTCATCGAGTTAATCCAACTTTCTGCTGTCGGAGTTGCAGCCCACGGCAAAACAGTAAAACCTGGCTGTTATCTGAAGGTCGAATAAAGTTATTGAAATCGAAAAAAACGAAAAAAAGCAGGGCACCAACAAATAACATGAGAAACGCGAATAGAGCGAAAACGAGGCTAGAGAACTGCTTGACGGACGTTACAATATTGTGCGAGATTCAAATGTCATTGCGTAATCCGGGACCTACCTATTGAAACATTTCGTCTTATTATTTCATTATATGCATATTTTGCATATTTAGCAGCAATTTGTTAATTATTTTGGGAAATTAATCAAACGTTCAGTTAACTTCATCGACGCCGCCACCCCCGTTGTGACAGCCGCTCGATCTCAGACGGAAGCAGAGCAGGACCACACGGTCAAAAATAGGAGCTATTGTACGCGACACGTAACTTAGTTTATACGCCACGAAACAGATTATCATCCTTGGGATCAAGTATGACCTGTACACCGATGTCTACTTAAAAAAGTTTTTAGAACATATCAAAATTTATCAAGTGCCACTTTCACCACTGAGAAATCGACATGCGATTCCTAATGAGCGTCCGTCTTCACATTTACTACGTTTGCTAGAGACTCGTGAATTGTTGGGTTATTTCGATAATTTTTAAATGGTCTATTTACACCAACCTCAAGCCTATGTACATTGGCACAACGTTTCGGTTATCCATTTCTCCGGTCATCTTCAGGTGTTCCAACGTTCCGAGAAAGATGCGAGCACGGATATATGGTGGTCAAGATCAGCACTCTCCGGAATTTTGGCTCACGGAGGAAGTAATTGTGAGTATTCCACAGAAACCAAATCTGGCTAGTTTGATCGCACAAATCTCAGGCAAGAGGGATCGCAACATTACTGACTCTTAGGAAATATGACGCAACAATGAAAGCTTTTACCACACATTACATAACGGTTTCAAAACCGTTTCTTACCCAAATGCCAGTCGAAGTAGTCGTGGCCGAGTGGTTAAGGCGATGGACTTGAAATCCATTGGGATTATCCCGCGCAGGTTCGAACCCTGCCGACTACGGTTTCATTTTTTTATTTTCCGCCCAGGATCAGAAGATCGTGTAGGCTGTAATGTGCTACGTGATCTAGACTCACAAATACACCCTCACTTAAGGGTAGGGCATATGGCCCTTTTGAAACCGTTTACATCAAACAAGCAACAAATGGGTGTACACGCAGATAATCCGTCAAATTCATCCTCAAGTTCGTCAATGAGCTAAGTACAGAAGTTAGCTCAACTGGGCTCAGGCATGAAGTCCGTAAATATGTTTTACAATGCACACTCGTTAGTGCCATGCCTTGAATCATTTGCTCTTCCAAACAGTCACAAAACCGCCTCCCGTTCAGCAACGCTAGGACCTCGCTAAAAAGCAAGACTTCGCGAGATTACGTGAGATATTGCCGTGCATTTTAAATGAGAGCACGTGACTTTGACAAGGTTTTAGCTAGGTCCTAGCATAGGTCCTAGCGTCTACTGAACGCACGCCCGGCTTTCTTGAGAAATTCGTTGCTATATGATTGTGATAAGGATGCATCTATTGTCGCACAAGCGAGCTCCACTGTAAACGTTAGGATACTACAAAGTCGGATACGACTAATCGGAGTGTCTAGACAGGGCTGAAGAGGGACTTTTCCGAACCTATTCACCGAATGACTTTGATTAATTCCTCCGCCATTGTTTGGCGTTTGCAGATTGACTAAAGGTACCGTAAAGGACGCATCGAAATCGTCGTATCAAGTTTAACTTAATGTATGTTGATAAGATACCTTCACAAAAACGTTTGGTAAGGACAATATCGGTTTTACTGCCCAAAAACGCAGTTTCGTCATTATTGTTGGATGGAATAGACTTCTTAAGTTATTAGGTTTTTTCCACTGCTAACAAACAACACAACCCGTTGTCTTTTTGTGATTTTATTACCATTTGCCATTAACTAAAATCAATACCGGTGTCTTTAACATTTAACTACGCTTAAAACAATCCGTTTTTTATGAGCAGTATTCAGCTCAGAGGGACAGCGTTAGGCTACGACTGCGAACAATTGGGGTTCGAGTATGCGATGGGGACTCATGTCAAAAAACTGCTTTTCTCACCGATAATGCCTCTTTAAGAGCAACGGATAAATAGCCCTGGCCGATTCGGGTAAAAACGATGCCTTAGTTCACAAGTCTTATGGGTTCAGATGAGGTTCGAATCCTGGCGAACAGAAGGACTACTTTGATGCTTGGCAAAACATTACCAATTTAGGACACAATATGGTCGACAATGAAATTTCATTTTCACGATAAAAATCGTCAAAGTCATATTGCTTTATTATTTTAAAGTTTTGCATAGCAACAACGATAAAGGAAATGGAAAGGGTACCCCATGGTAATTATACGTCTTTATCGTAACAATGTTATTTCGTTCTGAACTGATTGAACTTTCAGTCAGTGCTGCACTGAGATCCAAATAGAAATTGGTCCGGCTTCCAGCGTGCAGTTGGTCTCGTGAACCCAAAAATGGAAACAAAACAATTGTACGTAGTCGGCAGGATTCGAACCTGCGCGGGAAGATCCCAATGGATTTCTAGTCCATCGCCTTAACCGCTCGGCCACGACTACTTCCACAATACCATTCTGCACAAATTACAAAGAAATTCAAACTAATCATCAAATCATTCCCCATTATATTTTCCCAATAATTCGTGCAAACTGCGTATAGTACGAAGTTAGTCATTCCAGTGCCTTGTGCAGTGCACCTCAACTTCTCCAAATCGAACTGTTGCTGACCGAGAGGTTGCTTATCATATTGATATGCACATGCATGACCAACTTCCTATTTATAATCTAATTGTATACCACTTATGGTCATTCCATAAAATACTTTCGTTATTTTCGTGTGTTAATGTACTGAATATGCGGCGTGTGTTTTATTTCGCTTGTTTAGTATGACGCTATTTTGACCTTAAATAAATCGAAATGGCAAAATTAAAAACATAATGAAAATTAAACCCGATTTACGTACGAAGCGATGTACATTACTAATCACTTCTAAAATTATTACTTAGCTATGGATTAAGCCAAACACTTTTCAACTCCCCCGGAGCATAAAGTGAGTGCAACCGTTGTCTAAACACGCTGATTAAACCACATACATATGTTGTGAACATTTCAAGTGCTAAATTGTCTCCGTGGTTACCTGAATTGGAAAATCCAAGACTTGCAGAATATTTGAAAATAAGATGTGAATAGGAATTTCTCTAATTATTTGAGGGACCAAATCGCGTCATAATAGCGGAAGATACGATCTAACTACACATCCGCAAACACAATATTCCTCCCTCATGGGAGAAGCTATATATCAGCGTTCTGTCGAACAGGCTAACTTTTGCCTTCGACCACATCTAGGCTGCCACATTGGTCTTACATTGTTCCATAATCGAATGAGGAGTGTTTTTCGTTTTGCAAATAGGTAGCGCCTGTTTTGTTCCCGTTATGCACAGGTTCTGAAAATGCGGAACACCTACATGTGACTAATCGCTCCATAGATGACTACAAAAAAAAGAAATATATTTGTACGTAGTCGGCAGGATTTGAACCTGCGCGGGAAGATCCCAATGGATTTCTAGTCCATCGCCTTAACCGCTCGGCCACGACTACTTCCTAAATACCGCTAAGCACAAATTACTGAATTACAAATTCAAAGCTAACAATCAAATCATTCCCCATTAGTTTTGGAAATAAATCGTGCAAACTGCGTATATTGCGAAGATAGTCTTTTCAAAGTCTTTTGCAACGCGCCTCAACTTAGTCCAAGATGAACTAGTGCCAACCGAGAGGATGTTTCTCACGGCATTGACATGCATACGCATGACCAATTTTAGAAGTTTTAGTCAATGAAGCTGTTGCAGTGACCCGTAACTTTCTCTTTCCAATTTGATCTGAAGGTCATTCCATAAATCACTTTCGTCATTTCCATGTGGTAACGTACTGACTACAAGTGCGTTTTTTATCGCTTGTTCAGTATGACGTCATTTTCAGTTGACGTTTTGGACTCAAATAAATTCAAAATGCCAAAATTAAAAAAATAATTAGCCCAGATTTATGTAGCGCTGTAAATTACTAAGCACTTCAAATTTTTTTACCAGTCTACTTTGTATGGACCCGGTCAATCTTAATCCTTTTCAATTCTCCGAGAGTATACCCGTAATTAGATTACTTCCATTAATCCAATACAAAGTTTTGTACTATTCGAAGTGCCAAATTGTCCCCGAGGTTACCTGAATAGGAAGAAAATCCAAGACCTGCAAAATGTTTGAAAATGTGGGGATCCAAATCGCGTCTTAATAGTGGTACACATCCAAATAGAAAATCTTTCTAATTAAATCAGCAACAACATCCTGCAAAGAAATGGCACAAGTTTGATCGATGCCCATTATTCGTTGATTCTAAAAGTGCGGAACCCCTGTAAGTGACTAATTTCCCCACAGGTGACTATGAAAAAATACTACGGTAGTCGACAGGACTCGAACAAGCGCGGAAAGATCCCAGTGGATTTCTAGTCCATCGCCTTGCCGTCTGGTTTGTGTCCCTCTTGAATAGAGTCACATTCATGGCCCACCATCGCGGGTTACGGAAATGTTAGTAATTGTTACTTGTAATTTTAAGAGAGTGATTAATTTCGAATAGGCCGCGAATCGCCATTAAATATTTAAGTTGGTAATCTCTAATTATCTCTCACTGCATTGCAATCCGGTGTATTCGATATCTGATGGTTCAAAGTTTCATGATTCGTGGTTACGCAATTTACCCAAGCAGAGACTATTCTTTTATTGCGCCATAAACAAAACCGTTCAAGATTATAGCAGTCGTATTAATACAACAAAAAAGGGCCCGGTGTTTGATCGTTGCACTTGTAATCGAACTCGACTAATTGTTTTTGGCATTCTATGTTCTACTTTTGTACTAACACCAGACAATTAGTGACTCACTAATCGGGGCGTCGTCTGTGCTCGAGTACATTATATGGTTTATCATATTAGTTTCTAATCCAAGTTCGCATTTGATGGCCCCTGTGTTATACACTCTAGTAAGCTCGAGATTTCGAGTGAAAACTCGAGGTCAGACTCGAACTTCTAGCCTAAAAGTTGGGGTCACCACCTATAAGTGCATTCAGGATTAGAAAGCTGTCCACGTAAGCCAGTATGCACTTCAGCATATAGAATTATGGTCATTGACTTCCAGCTCGCACATAAGTAGGATAGAATATGAAAAACATGATTTTGACTTCGATTTGGAATAAAAAGATGATAGCCAATCCAAGGCCGTGATTGCCACCAGTGACCGAAAAGTCGGGCTTTCGTACGCTACTTCACTTTCGTTCGAGTCACCCGAGCCCCCCCCCCGGGTGCGCGTATGCACTACGCGTATTCGGCGTCCCAATGACACGACCATAGACATCACATGTCTATGGACATGACATTATCGTGGACAGAAGTAGAATTGCATTGGTTGTTCATAACAAGTGAGCGCCGCGTGGTTCTGATGTCGCAGCGTAACGTTAAAGCCCATATGGAAACATAAATTTTTATCTATGATGGAAATCCATAATGATTGTCCATGACATGCATACGGTGTGATGCTATATAAAAAACAAAACGCATTGTGGAGGTATCTCGCATAGTCATGGGCGAAGCAGCACTGAAAAAAGTGGAGCTATATTCCCCCCCAGCCCCATATGGTGGGCCGCCCATGCAGTGTGTCTACCTTACGTGAGAAAAACAAACCAGGCTTTCGACGACCGCGGGTGAATATCATATAACGAAGCCTACATTTCTTGTAAACAAAATTTTTAATTCCGTGGGCGTGTATTTTCTCCTTCACACATGGACTGAAATTGGATTTTGACGCTAATAATAATCGTGACAACACCGGAGGTGGTTGTTGTTTTTGACATCGCCCGGCGCCTAGGCAGAGTCTTGTCAACCGATGTGGTAAGATGGGCAGTTAATCAGTCGAGAGTGGCCTCTCATGCGGGGAGACGCTATTAGTGAAATGGTGAATGGTCATGCCGCTAATGTACAAGCCCAATCGTGCGTGGCGGCCGTGGCTTTATGCAATCCGATAGCGACGAGTGGACTTCGAAAGTTGGTTAACTGAAAGTTATGTTGATCGAGTCCGCAAATTGCACAATTACAAATACAATAATTTTTCAGGCACGGATTCAAGATTTTGTATGGGGTGTTCGAAACTGGACGAAAGTGACAGAGCAGGGGAACCGCACCCGCTGTACCCCCTGGATCTGCACTATGAAGTTATGAAAATTATTTTGCTATTTAACAGTGGCGGATCTAGGATAACATAAAGGGGGGCAACATGTTGCCTCGGGGAATTGGCAAAGCGCGATTGTATGTACAGGCGGCCCGAAAGTTGCGGGGGCCGAGGATGTGCACTTCCTGTTCGCAAAATCTATCGGTGGACTAAAATAAAAAAACGAGAACACGATTCCCCCGCGGTCTGAGCCCCCCCCCCTTCATCCGCTACCGCTCCTACTTACTAACCTCAATANGGGGGGGGGGGGCTTAAACCGCCTATGTTTAAAGCGTCATTAAACCCGTGTTTTGATATTTAGATCACTATATATACCGTTATAAATTGATATGTGACTTGTTCCTTACGAAACACCACGGCCGGCGTGACCTGAAATTTTAAGAGCTCGGTCTGAAAACATGACGAACTGTTAGTTCTGTCCAAGCCAAGAAATCACACCTATTTGACTAAGGAATAATTTGAGACCAATTTCATAATGGTAAATAGGCCTAAACCAAAACTTGTTTTTGACAGAAAGCTGGTGTTTAATGTCGCTTTAACAGGACAAGTCTCAAAGCATAAACTAGGTATAAATCGGAATTACTTGGCCAGCGTCTCAAACTTATTAAAATCTTGATAGAAAACAATTAACATCCCCCAGATCATTTAAAGCAAGTAAAAGAAGCGTCGAGAAATCATGAAGTTTGACAGCGTTGGTGGGATGCTTCGTCAGTCTCAAGTGCCCTCTCAGACTCTTTTCCCTCCAGAAGCCGATTTAAAGTTATTAAATATCTATTAGTTCACTTTGACCGAACAAAACAACTGCCATGACAAGAACAACTTATGAGCCTGGAACAAAATCATATTCCAGTGTTTCCATGTTCAAGGCAAAGGAAGAAAGCAAGACAAGTTTTTAAAAAGGCGGTTTCTACTCGTAGTAGTCGTGGCCGAGTGGTTAAGGCGATGGACTTGAAATCCATTGGGATTATCCCGCGCAGGTTCGAACCCTGCCGACTACGTGGGCCGCTTTCATGACAAGAATGCCGGCATGGGCTTTACTTTTTATCTCAAAAGCGCCCAGCGATGCAACTCCACACCGAATGTCACCGCAGATATCGGAACGCTGCGAGGCGTAGAAAAGGCAATGTGATTAGGTGCCTCTGATGTGCAATATCTCACCGAGACTATGACGTGGACTCGCCTTTTTCGTAAGGAACATGCTCATCGTAACCCCTCGCCATTGGGTTCGAATCCAGCAGACCGAAACTCTGCCAAAAGGCGTTTTTAAAATGTTCTCCATCTTCGCCTCACGTATCTTTTTCAAAACGTTAGGCTATCCATCCATACGAATTCGCCGAACCAGAAATTCAACTTTTTGCGTATGTAACTTTTTTCCGTCCACACGACATCCCTAACATCAGCGTTTCCGAAAAGTTGCGTTTCCGTCCGTCCACACGAATATTACGTTCGCTAACTTATCGTGACGCAGGCATTTTCAAACTGTTGCGTTTGGGGATTGTGGATACGTGTCAAAGTACATCGTATCCCCGTAAAAAGTTGCGTTTTCAAAACATCTCGACCTGTTCCCGGGATCTTATCTGTGTACTCGCAATCAAAACATAGTCACTCCATATGACACCGTTCGCCTACGGGACTTTCAACGACACTCACTACCAAGACACGATCGAATAAAAAAACAACTAGGCCAATACCACTCAGCAACACAAATTAAAATACGCACTTATCTTTCAGAATGTGATTTGAGGCGTCCACACCCACAGATAAGAATGCGTTGATTTCAGTTTCTAGCGGCCTAGCAGCTTCGCATCACTCACGGGTGTTCTAGTATGTCGTTTTGATGAGGGAACCAATGGTGGCAATAGCAAGAATTTTTTTGAGGTTCTATGCCAGGTTTAAAAGACTACCGTGTGTTGATGCCACATTCAGTAGTTTTACTGCCACACAGTAGCTAAGCGGATGCAAGCTCGCAACTCGTTATGTTAAAGTTTACACGCTGGGTCTAATCCAAGACGGTCACTCCATAGGCTCTTATAACGAACGAGATGCTACGTTTTTTGTCCGATCGAAGCGTTGCTTACTGACGTTAAGTTGGTAAGTTATCGTATTGAGACTCAACCGCTACCTTCTCGAGCCAGCGGAATTAAACACGTGTTCCATCAAAAATGATTTAGGACATTTACTGTTATGAAATTGGCCTCAAAGTGTTCCTCAGTCAGTATAGGTGTGGTTCATGGGCTTGGAGAGAACCAACATCGCGTTATTTCTCGATCAGAGAAAGCTCATGAAATTTTAGGGCACGGGGTGACACTTTATGGGCGTGGTCTAAAGAAATAGCGAACTACCTTCCGGAGCCAGAAATCACTTCTAATTTGAGTCAAAAGAACAACCAACGGGTGATCAGCCGAGTCACACAGAGTCGGTGAACTTGTTTCGCAGAAAAATCTTCCCTTGTAGAACTTCCAATATGGTGTAATAATAACAAGAACATGCTCAGCAGCAAAGAGTCATGCAATTTAAGAGCGGTCGAGGTAAACTTGCGCGTATGAACTTTCCGAAGGAAAAACGCGTCTTCCTCCAGAAAGTAAGTCCGTGGAATGGTTCGCTTTGCGCATGTCCGTATCTCATGGTAGTACTCGAGGGGGATTGTGGGAGGAATAAATTTGATTGTATAAATCAGGTAAATGGCCTAAATCAAAACTCGGATATATTGACAGAAAGCACGGGTTCAATGCAGCTTTAGTATGTCTCAATAAAAATATAGGTTACCACCACCTTAGCTGAAGTCAGACATAAAGCTTTGGCAAAACGGGTCTCAGAACTGACCACAGACATCTGAAGGAGAACAGTCTGAATATTGGGAATTTGTTATTAGTAGAGGTGGAGGAGTGGTTGAGGCGATGGAATTGTAATCTCTCGAGATCGTCTCGTGCAGGTTCGACTAGGGAGTCTAATTTTGGATCAAGAAATTTAAAGCGAGAACTGCACCTCACACCCAAGTAAACCCCAACTGACAAGAAACATAACTTCTCTCATCATAACTAAAAGGGTAAATCACCACCACACAGAGAAACATGTCCATGAAGACGCTGAAGTTCTGGTTAGCCCTGGCCTTTGCTTTTGTTGAGAAATGAGGCGACGATGTCGCTTTCATGTCATCAATGTTAAATGCGGCAATTTGAATAATATAATGGTTTAGAAGATTGCCCAGGGGGCTCAACGCCCCTTGAACACCACCAAAAAGGTGTCAACATGCCAATTTCAGGGGTAAGCGAACGTTTTCCTTTAAAAACTCCACTTAGGCCTCTTTACGTTATGCTAGATCCAAAAGTGTATAAGTACGAATGAGGGCAGTTATATAAAACACCAAGACCAAAAAAGCACGTGCATTACTGTATTTTTATTTTACAGGGAAATAAATGATACACAAAAACAACCACATAGCCAGCCTACAGTTTTGAATTGATTTTACTTGGTGTGCTTCATCACCGAGGGAGGGCGTTTACCCCAGGAATGTACCTAGCTACATTTCAGCGACATAGTCGTCTTCTTACATGTACCTCTCTAACCTCATCACCAACTGCTTTACAACAATCAATTTTATTATATATATATATATATATATATGTATATGTATATGTAAATGTATATATATATATATTTTTATTGATCTTTTGGAGTGCATGGTTCGAAATCAAACACACAGAGATTACAGAATACTTCTTTCTTACATGACAGCGTTTTCCCATTCAGTGACTTTACCAGACGAAGGGGGTTCTGTGTTCTTTGTTAACTGCCAAGCACACTCTTTTGTCTGTTATAACAGGCACGCCAATTATCTAGCTTACCAAGCTTATTACAAACCACGTGTGAACAACGTCAAACCCCGGCAGAGTGAATTGATACATTCGGAAAGAATAAATTATTTAAGTTCGGTTGCAGTTGAGCGATTTTGGCGATTCAAGAACTATTTGACGAGGATTTCAGAAATGCTATTGGTTTATGTTCAAATATATTATAACTTAACTTTTTATATTTAAAAGCACAGCCCAGTCAGGCTAGATACCATCTCACTGGAGATTAGAACAATTATCGAACAAAAGAGAGCTGGCCTCCAACCATAAATGCCAGAATGGAGTTAATCAGTCATGTAAGATATTGGCTACAGGGGTAAACTTCCCAACTTGTTGTTGACTATAGAATCGAACAAGTTGGGAGCAACGGGAAAACGCAGTATGTAAGTTAAGGCACAATTTAAACAGTCGTGAATAAACATGCCACCACCCGAAAAACAAAAATAGGATTTTTGTTTAGTATGATTTTAATTCTTAATTTGCATGACTTTACACGAAAACAAGATTCTTTCACAATAAAACATCATTGATAAGTTGCCTCCATTCATATTACAACCTAGCACTTCACAACAATGGTTGACTGAGGAACTTTTAAGGTTATTTACAGACAACATTGTACTTGAGACATAATAACTTAGCACAAACCAGTTCCCCAACACATTTTGTTTATCAAAACAATCAAAACATTTTCCCTGCATTGTAACAATAGAACCTTTAACAAAAGTCCACGTTTTGTACATTCACTTTCATAAACTGTACACAACAGCTTAAAGTATCGAAGATCTGATATGGATGGATAATTTTAGAACTTAATTTTGGTAAACACCAAACGGGTGAGTTATTACACTAAATGAGTTGATTATAATCTACTTGCGTCCTTTTTCGGAAAATTGACTTAGGTCAGAAATTTCTTCTTGAACTCCACAAAACTATTCCCCTAACATAATTTTCTCAACTCAACAAAAAGTATAAGGTCTTTGAAAATATATTCATGATTGCTAGTTTCCCAGACGATTTTCATCACTTTTCTAGACTGTGATGTGCTAACACAGTTACATAGAAAAAACTTCATTTCATTCAAGCACAGTGTAAGTTAAAATGGCTGACTTAGGACTTTAGTCACTTTTCACGAAACAGCTACTGGACTGGATAGACAAATAAAATTTTCTACATCTTTGAGGGCATCCCATTCCCTCGAATTCAGTTTCTGGGACGGTAGATCTTATAATTTCCTGAACTGTTGAAGGAAATGTGCCCCTCTACAGACACAGCCTTAAAAGTTATTGCTCAAAAGTTGGGATTGGTCCACCCCCCCTTAGGATATCCTAGATACACCAGTTTATCTACAAATGTCAATAACATGTCAGTCCAGTAGATTAGCTTTATTTAGCCTTCACGTGCACTTTTAGAATAAAGAGGTGATAAAATGTGAAAACAATGCACGCATGATTTAAAGTATAGAATATCAAAAAGACTGTGACGTAACACCATCCCCTGAAATGCTGCAGGAAATGTCATCACGCTGACCTCTTGACCCCATATTCTTCATTCAAAGCTCGACCAATCAATAGTCGTCTAACCTCACTGGTGCCAGCACCTATCTCATACAACTTAGCATCACGTAAGAACCGCCCAGTGGGATAGTCGTTGATGTAACCGTTTCCACCTAGGAATCCAAAATGAACAGTGTCAGGTTATGTAGGACCTTATGGACAGTGTCAGGTTATGTAGGACCTTATGGACAGTGTCAGGTTATGTAGGACCTTATGGACAGTGTCGGGTTATGTAGGACCTTATGGACAGTGTCGGGTTATGTAGGACCTTATGGACAGTGTCGGGTTATGTAGGACCTTATGGACAGTGTCGGGTTATGTAGGACCTTATGGACAGTGTCAGGTTATGTAGGACCTTATGAACAGTGTCAGCTTATGTAGGACCTTATGAACAGTGTCAGCTTATGTAGGACCTTATGAACAGTGTCAGGTTATGTAGGACCTTATGAACAGTGTCAGCTTATGTAGGACCTTATGAACAGTGTCAGCTTATGTAGGACCTTATCACAAGTCTGCATTCAGCCAAATATCTTTAAATCTAATGGAGCTTAACTCAGTAAAAAAGCATGCATTTTCTGAAAGGAGAAAGCCTGAGGAAACTTGTTTTCAACTTCTTATCAATCTACCATCAGTTGGGTCATGTGACCATGTCTTTTCAGTAAAATTTAACAAAATTATGATATCAATAACATGACCAAATGTTTTATTGTAGATGATGAAAATGAATAGTCAAAATGCTGCTACAGCTTCCTATATTATACAGAATTTGTTGAATGCACGACACTTTTCATTGTTCACGGTCTTTATTCCGTTGCGTTCATACTTTCTGAACAAAACTCTACTCTCTACTGAACATAGATACAGTAACTGACCTAGCGACATAATTAAAAGACACACGATATTTCGAAACATACTTGTTTCATTCTCAAGTGAAGATAAAATGACGCAGTAATGCCACCACAGAGTATAAGCTGACGACACACACACAGTGAGACACGGCGGGTGTGAAATACTGCAAAGAATGACTAATGAATTTCCTATATTAATGTAAGTTTCAATTTCAATTTATTAAACTTTCGACGATTTTTTTTCATGAAAATTATGTTATATTGTTGATAGCCCCGCATACAAAGATAAATAATAAAGCTTACTTCATCAGCCACTCTGAGGAGGCAGTGCCACCTAGTGGGTTAAGTGTCATGAGGTCAAATCCCATTGGATCCCACTGCTAGATCCTCGACTCAGGATTCTAGCTTCTCAGCTCAGTCTTAATTTGTGTATATGTGTTACATGTATAATTTGTTAATAAACAAAAAAAATGGTTTCAGGTGTTTAGTACAATGGGCAAAGCTTACTAGCCTGCGCATGTCTGATCTAATGTGTATTGGATCACCTGCACTATATTTTAATGTATACTTTACCTAGAATCTGTATAGCATCTAATGCCACTTTGGTGGCAGCTTCGGCAACATACAGAATAACACCAGCACAGTCCTGAAAATATAAAAACAGGGGTGACAGAAGAGGGCAGAGGGTTTTGTGCCAAAAGACCAATGTTTTGAATGACATTCAAAACTTACTTTCAATTCGTCTACAAAGTGATGCGAGTTGTCATTAAAGAAGGACCCTTGATGGCTTGAAAGCTTTAATATGTCAAGGCTTACGGTTCTGATTCAGGTACCTTTCGTAATACTTTGATAAGGTACCTATTGTTATGAATTTTGAATACAACAAAGTCAGTTTCAAGAGCAGTGGAAATGTGATCCCGATTATCAATTATTATCACTATCATTATCATTATCAATTATTATCACTATCATTATCATTATCACTATCACTATCATTATTGTCATTCCAATGTTTCTCAATCAAACTTCCTGCCACCTGATAGGTTTATCAAGAGAATTTCTGGTAAAATGACAAAATTTATCAAAGCATCAAGTTCACAATAATTTATAGAGATGGCAAGAGTCAAGGTTTGTTGAATGTGCTGAACATTTTCCACTTACCAATGGACTTGAAATGATTGACAGAGATGGCACTTAAAAACTTACTACTCAACAAAGAATAATACGACGACCCTGAGATCAACCCCATTTACACCGAAAACTTTTCAAATACCATATCAACTAAGGACTTACTACCCATTGACCAAAAACTTGATGGAACAACTCCATTTCTCCCATGACTTGGAATGTGTTATGACACAACTGGTTAATAACACAGAGTACATAACTTTTTGATATCACATGGGCGAATCACAAAGTAGTGCAATGTAGAAGTCTATGCACGTTACATTTTATCATCTCTGCAAAACACTAAATGTGCGCCAACCAAGCAATGCCGGAATTCTGTGAAGGTGACAAGATGATGATTGACAAATCGAGAGTCACAATTGTATGTACTCCTAGTCGGAAGGACATGCAGAGTTCTTAAACTGACCCATCTTCGGCGGCGAGTTCCATATCTACATTCATTCAAACAGAGACGAGCCCCAACTCAAGAAACGCGGTGAGACTGTCTAGTTGTGCTCTTTCAAAGTCAATTCAGTGCTCACACGCGAGAAAGCCCTGCTGACTGTTATTTATAAACATTATTTGTTAAGTTTTAATATTACAACTTCAAAGACTATACTTAAACATTTGTTAAGAAAACTATTAGCAAAAAGTAACTGAGTTTACTTTACTTTGAGCAAGCGTGCATGTTTTTAAAAAGTTGCATCGTGTAGCTGAAAGTTTTATGCACGCCCAGTTTTTCGGCAAAAAAAGATCATTTTTACAGTTCAGCCTCGGGATTTTGACTAAATTTCCAAGAGGTTTTGCCCATGTGATAAATCCGAGACAAGTGTAGGATTCTCTATTTTTGTGCAAAGTACCCAAAGGGCACTCTAATACAACACAAAAGACGCACCCTTCTCACTAGTTATTTTTAGCATGGAGGCTCATCATGGCCAAATTTGGAGTACCCCCATGCTAAAATTTAACTACCACGCTAAAAGTTTGAGTCCCAATGCTCACGTTTGATTGTCGGGCACACCAAATGTGTCTACAGTGGTTTTACGTGGACTCAACCAGTAAAATATTGAGTCATTGCTGTCAGATTTTCAGTATTGTCAGGGCTTGGAATGACCAATGACAAAAAACGCGGAAACTTTTACGGCCCAAATCATGCGCGCTACCCAGCCTTGAAATGGTCGATGCAAAACTTTCCCCGATAAAAATCGGGAAGACCAAAAAAAAAAATGTTACCACCATCAGCAGCATGCGTCTGCGTCCTTTTAGCTCGTCCGTCCACTTCCAACCCACACATTTTTGGCTCCAGAGCCGTAGTATTTGTCGCCGCGGTTTACAATAACACGAGACGCCATTGAAAATCCCACCACGCTATCCCAGATGCCCCGGCAATGTTGACAATTTACGTTCCTCCAAAACATAAAGAGCAACTTCCGCTTTTCGAGGTGAACGTCGCCTGCAACGCAGCGGTAAGAAAGGAATTTGCCGTGGAAATTTGATATCAAATCCGATTTTTTTATGCGGAAATACAATAAAATACGCGGAGAACATTTGAAAATAGCGGAAATCCGTGTTTCCGCGGAAAATTCCAAGCCCTGATTGTGCCCATTCTTACAAATTTAGCAAAAAACACATAACACAGTAGTCTCCGCTTCAGGAGTTAGCCGAGGTTTGCAATTGAGTGCATTCTAACGTTTCCACCATCTACAACTTCAATCCTGGAGAGAGAGAGAGAGAGCGCAGATACGTAAAAAAAAATTTGCCGTTACCCGCTGTGATCAAATACTTCAACATACCTCTTAGTAACACTACAGGTCATAAGTCACACACAACTAATTATCATTGGTTCACGAGTCTCCCATTTGTCTTTTCAAAATATACTATACCTTCGGCACGTGATGTCCGTTATCCAGAGCTCTTGCTACATTGTAAGTGTATGACCGACAGGCATTCAATGTTGTGTACATATCCGCCATCTTCCCTTGGATCAGCTGTTACGAAGCACAGAACGTGAAGACAAATAACGTACAACTTCCAATGAAGAAATGTCAATTAATAACACTGTAAAATTCAAAATACGTCACAAAACAAGCGCTGGCAAGCAATGAAACCAAAACAGTTGTTTTGACCATATTGTTCACAAGCTCATTACACTGAAGCTAACTCTTGTGAAAATAATTTTGTGAAGTTCACATAAAATTATTTGCTGACCATTCCTTCTAAAAAGCAATTTTGAGAGCCAAAAAGACACAGAATCTGGCATACCATTCAGCTTGAAGGTCAATATTAACTATACCTGAAATGTTCCGATTTTTTTTGAAAACTGCTCCCTCTGGTGTGCATATTCAAACGCTACGTCACAACATGCTTGCATAATACTGAAAACATACAGATATCAAAGACCGTTAACAGACAGAACAAAATATAAAATTCAAGACACTGAGTCAGAAAGAATTCTTAATACTTCAGGAATTGTCTAAACAAAGATCTGCCAAAGATAATTGTTTACAAATACTCAATTCATTAAGCTTGACTAATACTTATTGGCAAGATCAACCAAGTTAAAAAAGCACGGCCAATATTAATCAACCCATGTTGAGATTACTCGAGCTTTTTGGGCCAACCTTATCCAAAGTTCCACACTAAGCCTGAATGACTTTGTTAGTAATGTGGCAGACATCTTATTTTAGTGCACTTAAGTGCACCACACAAGCTACATTGTCAGGCCATGAGATGTGTTTATTTTAACCAGAAGTCGGTAAGCACTCCGAGTC